>JBBYHO010502535.1:23403-73542 GCA_038382025.1 Adansonia gregorii | reverse complement strand
ATTTTCAAATTTTACAAATTCTTTATAGAACCAATTCACCCCCCCTCTTGGTTCAATCTCTCCATTAAAGCTAACAAGGTGCTTTGGGTATGTTAAGAGAGTAGGTTTTGGGTTTGTTGTCTTTGGTATTAGTAATACAGATAAGGTTTTTGACAGTAAGGTTGACTGATGTATTTAACAGACAGAGTTTTTTTTTTTTTATTTTCTATCCCCGGCTTCTTTCCAATAGAAGACTCCTCAGTTATGATTCTACCAGCCTTTATAGTTGTTTCAATTATCTCTCCTGAAATAATAAGATCAATAAAATTCTTGGCTGCATTCCCTACCAATTTATTATAATAAGAGGGATACAAAGTCCTCACAAATAGCATCATGGTTTCTTTCTCAATCAAGAGAGGTTGAACTTGTGAAGTCATGTTTCTCCATCTTTGTGTATATTTTTTAAAAGATTTTATAGACTTCTTCTCTATATTCTAAAGATTTAGTCTATCAAGCACCCATTCAACCATATGTTTATATTATTGAAGAAAGGCATTAGCTAAATTAGTCCAGCATTAAATTTGAGTGCGGTTTAGATCGTTGTACCATCTTAGCGTAGATCTAAACAACTTTATTGAAAATAATGAATCAAAGCCTTATTTTTCTAATCATAACTAGCCATTTTCCTAATGAATATTTGAATGTGTGCTTGAAAGAAAGTAGTGCCTTTGTACTTTTCAAACTTAGGCATTTTAAATTTCAATGGGAGGACTAAATCTAATACTAAACTGAGGTCCTTGACATCCACACTGCTATATAATTTGATCCCTCCAATGGCCTTTAGCCTTCTCTTAAGAAGCTATAGTTTCCCTTTTTCTATCTCTGCTTCAGCCTGGTTTTTAGCCTTCTATTTATGCTTTTCCTCTTCATTGATGCTAGGGCTTGTAGATTCTTCTTAGGTGACTGCAGTTCTTGCACCTATGCCTTATGAAAAGGCATTAGGGTTAATGATAATGACTGGTGGGTTAGTAGCTAGGACATTTTGTTGTAGATTTTGGATATTGGCTGGTTATGCATTATGCACATTAATTGTTTGTTCCCCAACTGGTACCCTCAAATCCCCCGATAAGAGTATCAATATTTATCTCTGGATGTTGATGAACTGACTCCCTTGCCACTAACAACTTCATTTTCCTTACATCTGAGCTTTTAGCTTTTCTTGCCTTTTCAGCATGGCCTTCTAAGCCTATTGATGACTTTCTTCTAATCTCTCCAATCTTGCCAAGTGATCTTCAACCATTCTTCTTATTTTAAGTCTAGTATGGTATCGATGAGTGGGCAGTGGTTGAGGTGGTCTTTTTAAGTTTGAAATGTTGACCTCAACAATTCCACATTTTTAGTCAATTAATTTTCACTTATGAACTAATAAAATTAATAATCATGTATGTATGTACGTATATATGTATATGTATGGGCATATGTATGTATGGTATGAGTATATCGGATGCCTGCTTTAACTAAAGATTCTAAGCCAAAAAGTTTTTGTTAACTTTGTGACAAATTACATGTTGACATCATTGATCGTGTAGGGATTACATCCAAGGAAATTCCTAATTTGATCAAATCATTTTTGAGCTTTATCCAAAAATTAAAGTACAACATGCCTATATCATCCTATAGGATTAATTTGCATTTGTAAGTCTTTAATCCTCTCTACCATTTTCTTTGCTTGGATAATGGCTGAGTGGATCTGCTCCATAAGATGATCTTTGTACATTTGCCAGCCAAAAGAATTAGCTGCCCATCGTCTACCATCATTTTTAGCCCGCCATAGTCTATTATCCCAATATGCATCTAGATTACAGTAGGCATCCGCCAAATGGTAAATACCATCCCCTGCATTGTAATTCTAATCCTATTTGTGCAAGAGTTATAATGAGACCTTCTCTTTCCTCAAGCAGTTGAGATACCCTTCCATGCTCTTGATCCAAGGCAACTTGGAGTCACTTATTCTTTTTCATAGACCTTCTTAATTGAGAGGTGTACTAGCATGCTTTCTTCTTTCTTTTTTAAAAATAGTTTACCTGTCCTTTCCTTCCAAAGCTTTAGTCTTTTATGCTTTTAACTCTTCATTAAACTTGTGCATTTCTTCTTTCATCACCTTCGTAGTGCTATTAGAACTACTAGATTTCTCAACACGTTTCATTTTCTTATTCTATTTGACCCAGTCATTCTTCATTAAGTTGTACTTTTCTTTTCTTTTTTTAAACTTATTTTCCTTTTACTTCCATCTTCATTCATAAGAAGGTAACTTTTTCTTAAAGCTGCTAATTTTTATCACTCATTTTTTTTACTCTCTGGCAACTTCCTCTTTAATCAAATCGATCTTAGGTGGCATGATAGGTTTTGACTAAATAGATACTCAAGGAATGGTTCCATCTGAGCCAAGAATAATTAAGTCACAACCTCGTTCTCTTTTCTAAGCTTCATACCCTAGAGTGGTCTTATCCATGTGTGCACTTAATCCTGAATCATAACTTTCTCTACATTGTAAAAAGGCTATTTGAAGTGACATTTTAAAATCTTCACCCTAATATTCCAAGTCAACACTAGCCAAATTTGAAGTCATGGGGATGAATTGGTATGACCCATATTATCTTTGGACCAATAATGGCTCATAACTCACGGTGCCCTATATTTCAAGTAAAGGCACATATAGCAAATTACTACATTGATACACAAAGCATTTTGGTGGAAACCATGGTGTCTTCTAGGTTATATCAGAAGAAGCTAAGTTTCTTTAACATCTCAACCCATTGTTTCTTAGTTCCAGACTTGGGCCATTCCTTTTTTTATGAATTCCTGAAGAGAAACACAATGTGGAAAGTAGGGTTTAACTTTATCTAACCCTTTGCCCTAGAAATAACTTCGAGCCTAGATATATAATAACAAAGCACTTCCAAAGAATCTCCCTTAACCCTCTTTTCATCATGCATTAAGTGCTCTAATTATTTTAGCTAAAATTGTTGGAGCCGGGTGCACTTTTCTTTTCAATCAATCAAATAAATCCATTATCGTTGTTTCAATATGTCCCAACACTTTTAAGAAGAAAACCATCCATATATAGCAAGAGCAAATGCATCTAGAGCCTTCTCAATGTCGGATCGCTCTTGGATATATTTTTATAGATACTGCAATGAAATGACACAAGTGCTCCCTTTTTGCTCTATGTAGTGGTGATCAGCTTTAAATTCATGATCCAAAACTTGACGCAAACTTTTACGAAAGCTGTTTGGATTATGCTCTTTGCAATAGATGGTTCTCGTCTCTAATGGCCCAAGCTCGAGAAGAGTTGATATCTCTTCCATAGTGGAAGTTAAGTTATGTCGATTGAATGAAAAACATCAAAATGATGGATCCCAAAACTCAATCATAGCCTTGACTAACTGTTAATCTATGTGTATTTTCAGTGAGAGAGCAATCTGTCCATACTTTTCTATAAACTGAGTTCGCTTTGCACTTTTCCACTGATCTCATATTTTGGGTAACTCTCTCAAATTATTTTGGCGAAGGTCTAAATGTATGATCTTAGGCTTTTCGCTAGCCCAAATAGAGGCTAACACTTTAGAAGCCAGAGCTATTTTACCTCCTCCTAAAATATTAGGTACCTATGCCTTCTCCATATCTGACAGAAAAAAAACTATTGCACAATGTGCATAGTGAATGTGAGAGCATAAATTAATCTTTTTATGACACAACATTAAAAATAAAATCCATTATTCTAATCCCTAAAAGACAAAAGCAAACATAAAAAGATTAGTGTAATAAATATTAATATAATGAAAAAGGAAATTTTTAGAAAAGGGAATGTAAAATTAAATACCAACTAAAATTGAATTAATTGAAATTTAGCTAACACAATTAATTTTAGGCCTAAATCTCTAGATGTCCCTAGTGGAGCCGCCAAGCTATCACAACATGGCTCGGATACGAATCCTGACCAAACCCTGACTTAAATGGTCTTCGCTCTTATATTTGTCAAATCACCATTTTATATTTCTTATTTCTATAGGCCAAATCATTATTGAGATTTTTTTATTTTTGGGGACTGGGTGGTTAAAGTGAATCGCTCACTTGACTTAGCCCAAAATAGTCATTACGACATGACTATTTATTTAGAGTCACCACCAATCTATTTGGGCTTAATGAGATTGCTCACCTATCGGAGTTTGTATTTTGAGGGTTATGAAACCCTAGAATACTAACTCCAAGGCCTACGATCATACCAAAGATCGTATAAAAGGGTTTAAAAGTCAGTTACAATCACAAGTAAAGATCAACCCTCTCGTGATGCTCGAAAATCGGTACCTTATTAATTATGTGTTAACTTGAATTTTAATTTTTATTTGGTTTCAACATATAGCATTTAATTAAAAATTCCAAAAATAATAATTTATAATGCAAATTTATTATTCGTGTTAGGAAAATTGAGTTTTTTTTTTAATTTTAAAAAATCAAAATCTCTTTCTCATTCTTTTTTGTATCCTAATGGAAAACCAAAGGAACACAAAAGGTTTTAAAATTAAAAATATCTTTTGCACCCCATTGGAAATGCAAAAGGTTTTGTTATTATTTTTTAAAATTTATAAAATCTTGATTTTCATTTTGGAAATGATATCTCGATATTAAAATAGTCTGTAGAACCTCTCTCATATTTTGGGAGAAATTCTACTTATTATTTTAACTTAGACACATTGCCTTAGATGGAACAAGAGCCTTTATTTTTCAATCATTTAATATAAATTTATTTGCATTCGAAATGGAATACTCATGACATAATTGTATAGTAAGGAACCCTAGTATTTTTTTTAGATAGAACAAGAAAGTTGATTATTCTTTCGACTATTAAAATTGGACTATCTAATATTTAATGAGAACCACTATCCACGCATGGCAACACAAAGATGAAACATTAAGATGATCAATTTTAAAACACTTTAACAAAAATAATGGAATTTGTTCTTTTATCAAATTGATTAAATGTAGAAACCATTTCTTTGAAAAATGTGAAAAATGTAAAAATAAATAAATTATGTTAAATTATCTGTATACATATATATAAATGGATGTGAAGACTTTTTGAATCAACAAAAATAATTATATTCTTGTTTATTATATTTTTAAATACATTATGAGTATTCTTATTGTTAAAAAAATTTATCCAACTTTTAACTGAAAATTTTATTTTCATTCAATCACTTCCATTAAAGTAAATTAATTGAATATTAAATATAAAATTAAAAATTTATATGTTGTTTTATCTTAAAATTTTAATTTTGCACTTACTTTAAAAAGTAAACCATTTAATTTAATATAAATAAAAGAGCATAAATTTACATTAAATTTTTATATTAATAATTTAATATAAGCTATGCATAAAATAAACTTTACATTTGAAGGTAAATTTTAATTAAAATATAATATTAATTTATGAAATAAATAAAATAATCAATAATACAGTTAAATCTACGTGATAAAGAATATCGGCATACAGAAACAATTTTATATTTTATTGAAAATATTTAAAGAAGTTACAAAAACTCAATAATAATTTAAAAAGACAAGCCTATTTCAAATGCGTTCCCTAGACACAAAAATATCCTTATAATCACACCGAACTTGGTTCTAGTGAAATTACCAAAATGCCCCTAAGGTATACCTTCGGTGTGAAAATATCTCGATGCCTTTAATAGACACTAAAATGACTTTAAAAGGCTAAACGAATCCTAAACATTTACCTTTCACATAAAAGCATCTCGGTGGAGAAATTTACGAAAATGCCCTTGGATATACCTTCAACATTAAAGTATCCTGGTACCCATAATAGACACTAAAATGACCTTAAAAGACTAAATGAATCTTCTACATTCACCGTTGGCATAAAGGCATCCTAATGAGGAAAATTATGAAAATACCCTTAGGGCATACCTTTGACATAAAAGTATCCCAATACTCTTAATGGACACTAAAATGACCTTAGAAGGCTGAATGAATCCTAAACATTCACCTTTGGCATAAAAGCATCCCGATGAAAAAAATTATGAAAATACCCCTAGGGTATACCTTCGATATGAAAGTATCTAGGTACCCCTAATGGACGCTAAAATGACTTCAGAAGGCTAAATGGATCCCAAACATTCATCTTTGGCATAAAAGCTTTCTGATAAAGAAAATTATTAAAATGCCCTTTGGTATACCTTTGACATGAAGTATCTCGATACCCTAATGAACACTAAAATGACCTTAAAATGCTGAATGAATCCTAAGTATTTACCATTGGCATAAGAGCATCTTAGCGAGAAAAATTACAAAAATGCCTCTAGGGTATTCCTTCGACGAAAGCATCCTGGTAACCTTAAAAGACTCGAAAAGATAAGTAATGTTGATTTTCTCTAAATTAGTAATTTAGATTACAAAAATGGCTTAAGGTACATAAATTGTTGATGGATCCCTAAATTTCTTAAAATTAAATATTAGTCCTAAATTGGTTTAAAATGCTAAAAAAGATATATTTATTTTTTTGACCCAAAAACACTCTAAATGGGGAATTTAAATTTTAAATAATTGAAGATGCAAAAATGCCATTAAATCTCTCAATTTTTAAAAATTATATTTCATACCCTAACGGAGAACCAAAAGAATATAAAAAGTTTTTATATTTTTAGCATGTCACTGGAGGACCAATGGAATGCTAAAAATATTTAAAATAATCTAAGTGGATGATTTGATGCCAAAGATAACCATTTTTTCCTAAAAATGCTAGATTTCCCTAAGGGTCCCTAAACTTTTTTCGATTTTATACTTAGGTACCTAAGTAAAAATAAAAGCAACCTAAATCATCACAAAATATAATTAATCAGGTAAAAATCATCATTTAAATCATGAAGAACATCTATATGAAGCTTCAGTAAATCAACTTTGACCAAAAAATAAATCTTTTCATTATTTGCAAATTAACCCATAAATTTTAAAAAATTATAAAATGCCCCTTAAAGTGTAAAAAATACGTGAGGCATGATATGAAATACCCCAAATCAGTTTCCAAGTTATCCATGTAGCTTTTAGTGAAATCCTTTAACCATGAAACAAAAACTTTTTATTATTTACAAACTAGTCCCTAAACTTTCCTAAAATTACAAATTGGCCTCTATGATTAAAATGTAAAATTAGGCTTCAAATAAATCAAATAATCACAAAAATTACAAGCAAGATTTAGTCACTTCCTTTTGCCCATAGAATAAATTTTTTAATATTTACACAAAAGTTTTTAAACTTTTTAAAATTACAAAAAGACCTCAAAACTAAAAAAAAATCTATTTTAACTAGATAAATGCATAAAATACACTCCTAAGGGTGCAAGTGTGCTTCGATCAAGCATATAGGTCTAAACAAAGATTTTTTTATTTTTATTTATTTTTACGTATTAACCCCTAAACTGTTTATATTTACAAAATGACAACAAAAACACATACAAACGTGAATTTTGGCCAACACCTAAACAATCTACCAATCAACTTCTTTTTAACTTAATAATCACATATTCATATTTTATTTAACACAAATTAGCATCATTATATGATAAAATTACAAAAATAAGTATATAAACATGTGATTTCACCATAATAACAAGAAAACATTAAAAGAAATAAAATATATGAACATATATATGATAAACAGAACACCAAAACCAACATCATATCAACATAAACATGAAGAAAAATAATTTACTAACAAGAAGAAAGAGAAAAAAATAAAATCAAGGAGATTGGTTCATTACAATTATGCTTAGTCTTTTAAAATGGATAAAAAAATCCATGAACTTAAGCATAATTTGGCTCACTAAATAGAAGAAAAATGTATGAAACAAACAAAACTTCAAAGATTTAAGTGGAGATTTTACCTTACCAAAGCTTTGAAATTTTTTCTCAAGTATTTTTTTTCTTCTTTTTGTTTTAACTTTTTTTATCTCTAAAAACTCTAAACACATGAAATAACATCCTCCTCTATTTATAGGGGGATTTGGCCAAGAAGGATTTTAACCCTCTTTGGTCAAAAGTTTCATGCTTTTTAAATCAATTTTTTTATTTATTTGATGTTTTAGTTTACTTGTTAGGTTGGATAAATAATAAATGTTGTCATAAGCCCTTGCCTTTGTCATCTTTTCTTACAAGCCACCATCTCCATTGTCATGATTATGCTAGTTTAGGTGAAATGATGATTTTGGTTAGCTTGATGGAATTAATAGGAATAAAACTAAATTAATTGGAAAATTCCAACCAAATTAGGGTTTCATGTAACTAAACTGGCAAATTATAAACTTAATTATGTAAAAGCAAAATTACATTATGAATTTGCAAGTAAACATAATCTTAGAAGTAAAGAAACAAATGCAATAAGGTTCATAAAAAGCCTAATTGGAAATTCCGTGAAAAAATGATAATAAATTAAAATTCATGTACTCAACAAAATTCCATATAATAAATCCAATTAAGATTTTAACCATATGGAAATTCTAATCAAAATTACATAAAAGAAAAAAATGTTTGAATCAAAATAATTGATATAAAAATAAATAAAAATTAACAAAAAATTTTAGTGTAGTTTGTTGGAAATTTGAATATTACGATGGGCTTGGTAGGCTTTTAGAGAATGAAATAAGCTTGGCGAAAATCAAGAAAATGGGCTTGGTAAGGTCACTGGGCTTGTTGAGAAATTATTGGGCTTATTTAGCCTAGTTATAAAATTTGAAAGTTTTAGGCCCATTACAGAGATTTTACACAAAATAAAATTAATAAAATTTTCTTCTAAAAGTTATACAAGAAAATTATTGAGAATTCTTATATGCAAGAAGAAACAATTAAAATTCAAAACTCATAAAAGTTTACAAGAAAACCTTTATAGAAGAAAATTGTTAGTTAAAAAAATTCAAAACTCAAAAAATAAATTAAATTTTTAAAAACTAATTTAATAATTTTAATGAAAATATTTAATGATTTTTAAAAATCTTAAACTAAAAAATTCCTCAAGAAAAATTTATGGAGTAGAAAACTCCGTATCTTGCAAATAGGAAAAATAACAATGAAATGCAAAACTCATAAGATAAAATGAATTTTGCAAAACTAATTTGATGGTGGTTAAATGGAAATACTTAAAGAATTTTAAAGTGCAAAACTTGAGAAAACTCTGCATTATATAAAATGAATTAAATAAAATATATTATCCCAAAATATTGATTTACAAAATGGTAAAGATAAAAATTCAAAATTCAAAATACTTTTGTCAGGAAAAATTTCACGAGCATAATACTTGCTGTATTATGAAAAATTCAAATTTAATTACCAAAATGGACAACTTGACACCTTATGGTATAAAATATCAATACGAATTTTTCCTTGGATTTTTTTTGATTTTTGATTTTTGATTTTTTTGAAGTGCATATTGAAATAAATACCACATAGGTATCGGTAAAAATATACGATAATAAACTTCCCAGTTTTAATGAAAAATTCTTGAAAAATTCCTAAAAGTGGAAAATTTGATCGCAGCAACCTCTGTGAATAAATTTTCAAAAGTTTAACAAGTAAATATTAAAAATAATTTTTTAAAATATTTATCTTGGATATTTAAAGTTAGAGATCAAAATATGAATTTTTTCTGTCAAGTGAACTTACGAATATTCAAATTATGACTAAAAATGTCTTAAAAATGTCTAGTTCATCTAAAAAACATCAACCCGATGAGGATGGCTGTTATGTTCTCGATCAAGGATATTCAAGATTATTGCAAAAGAGACTCAGACGAAATTAGGTGTCTACACCTATGCATCATGAAATCTCTATGGAAGAGTTCCACAGGTTTGCTACCCTTTGGTACAGCAAGTTAATCAAAGAATATGTGATTCTTGAATGGATCTTTGTTGTTGAAAATCAAAGATGATAATGCTACTTCCATGAAAGGTGTATCCATATGAATAGTATTTTGTTGCCATTGAGTTTGCTGCTATTGTTCAAACTTGGCCAACATTTAAAATCAACTTTATAAACATCCTCCAGTGGTGTGGAAAATTGGGCATCAAGAATAAGGCTTCCAGCAAGATAGTTCCACTTCCTGGTTTTTCTTGTAACCTATGATTTAAAGCAAGAAAGATGCCATCTTGAATATAGGCTTGAATTAGCTCTTGGTAGCACCTAATCTGATTTACCATCACTTGAAACAGCCCCTAAACATCATCTAAGGGTGAAGTTAAAGGCTATTTGTCTGGCCAAAAAAATTACTAAAATTAAGGGCACTAATTGTTAGAGTCCTATTTTCATCGAAACTAGTTTTCTAGTGGGAGTGAAATTCCACATAATTAGGATTGAATTCCTTAAATTATGAAAGAGTTTAAGTTGGATTAGATAAATAGTTATCTAATAGAGCTTGGTTCGTAAAAGTTAAGAATATGTTTTAAAAGAATCAAGATTTAAAACTTGTTTTCTTAAATTATTTGATTAAATAATTTACTTTAGTTTTAATTCTTTAAATATATTAATTTTAGAAACCTAAATTTAAGCATGCAAATAAAATTTTATCCTTGTTAAGACAAATCACCTAAAGTTAGGTGAATGTTTGGATTATGATTAAATATATTTGATCATTACGGCCAATTCTTGCAGAAGCTTTGTTAAATGTTATAAATATTTTTATACCTACATTGTGTACATGTGATTACCATTTGATACTAGTTATACATTATTATTATTATTATACAATAACTATTAAAGCATGAAGGATGGTTATAGACTTAGACCTTAGTTTGACTAGGTTGTAAATGGTTAATTTTATTTATTTTGGTATTTATTTTTTAAATAGGATCTGCAGACCTTGCCTTATTTCTTTATTATCTAAGGTTGAAATATTCTTTTCTCATTTTACTCCCTTCAAATGTAACTCAAGATTTCTTTAAACTCATGTAATTGTTACACAGTTAGATATTTAGGATTAGATTTGTATTAAAGAATTTAAATTGACCACCTAGTTTTCTAATGGCCCAAGAAAACCAGCTAAGATTAAAGTCCATAATCATCCTAATATATTGCATGTGATAGATTTATTTTATGTTGATATATGCGTGACATGTATGCACTTGAACTAATTGCTTATGTAATCAAAAGCAAATCAATGACATTTAAACAATAATGTGACAAAAGAAATCCTTCGTAAAATATTGAGTCCATTCCTTAGCATGATTAGATGCCTTTCATTGTTCATGACATGATACTCGAGCTCCCATTGAGGGTGATTTGTTAAGTCGTTCAAGGTTTTTTTTACTTGAATTGTTTGGATGTGTCACACTTGACCATTTGTATTAGAGGCGATGGTTAGGTGAAATGCATAAGATGCATTTAGGTAAAGGGTTACCACTAAACTAATCTAGGAGTTACATAGAGATGCATTTGATAAATTAAGTTTCCTATTCAATTAGTTCTTAGGTGATTTGTTGAGTCATTCAAGGTTATGTAAAGATAAAAAGGGTCTTAGCTCATTAAGGGGACTTAAATGTTAAAACTCTTGTATTATAGTTGAAGGTTATAGTTACGCAAAAAGAATGAGAAATAATCATTCTATTTTTAAACCTGACTGAATGATTATCTTATGTATGTTAATGACATTGTGATTTCATATAAGATATGAACAAGAAGTATGACTTCTAATCTGTCACTACGTAGCACTATGAAGAAGTTGACTAGCTAAATTTCATTAACTAGCTCTACAATGTTAAAATCATTTTAACATAAAAGCATAAGGCATATGTCCTTTATTAACCTATACCCAAAGAACCCAGACCTAATGCTTCGTAAAAAAAGATAGGTACTTACCTAGTTCATAGAGATGATCTCATGTAGGCTACATGTGTGATGATGGGTAGCATGGCACCCAATCTCTTAAAGCAACATGAGGGCATAGAAGCTCCTAACATCATATTAAACTTTAGAGAATTATTTAATAAGGAAAGGCTCACTGAAAGGTTTGACATCTTAAAGGAATTATTCCAAATAAAGATGTTTAAAGGCACACCTATTTGAACTTATGTGCTAAAGATGATTAACTGGATCACCCATCTTAAATAATTGGGTTGGTTAATGGATAATGAGTTAGCTGTTGATCTAGTTTTTCCTCTCTACCTTTAAGTTGTTCACAATTTATTTTAAACTTTAACATGGATCACCTCGAGATATTTCTTCTAAGATTGCTAAACATGTTGTCTATGATAGAAAAGTCTTTCAACACCGAGAAGGCAACCCACTAGGTTACTTCTACTTTTACTTTTGAGAAAACCAAGAAAAAAAAGAAAAAAAATCAAGAAAGAATAAGTCAATGAGATTAAAGCCATCTAGTAGAGTAAAGGCTAAAGATGAAAATAATAAGGGTACTTGTCATCATTATGGAAAACATAGTCATTGAAAGAGAAACTATAAAAAAATGCCTTGAATTGGTCAAAGACAAAAAAGCAAAAAAGAGTTTCTACCTCAATTATAAATTCAAAAATTCATTTATTTTCCTTAAGAATATTATACCTGATTATTGGTATTAAGTGTGTTTAACATATTGTAAGGGCCAATGACAAAGACAAGGAAAAAGATAAATGAAGATGGACCAGTGGTAAAGAGGGCAACTTGGATGATATGGATCAGGCTTGCACCTCTATGCATGAAAGTTATTGAGAACTTTCATTTTTTGATTTATTATTTTAAACACAAGATGTTTATGATTTCGGCATAATGGAGTAATTTTTAGGAAGCTTTAAGATAAATGTTTTGAACATATAAATTTTGCTGGCATATGGATGCCATGCCTTTTAATTTCCTTTGTTTAATAAATCTTGGTAGAATTGTTCTACATCATTCTACCAAATTATACCAATTGATTAATTTAAGCCCAACTTGAAATTTGAATCTTATTAAGATTAAATTCCATGTAAAAGGGTCTTATACTTACTGTGCTTAGTGGAAGTGTTCATGAATTATTAAAAGTTAATGTTCATGAAAAATGTAAGGCTTTTTAAGAGTATTCATGGGATATTAAAAGTTAATATACTTGAAGTAGTGACAAACTAGAGTTATACATATTGGATGTAATTTCATAAAGAATTCCAAACTAGAGAGATTACATATCTATAACCATAAGACATAAAACAAATCATTGCATTATAGGCTCCTGAAAATGATTAATTTTTAGATTATAGCTAGTAGGCTACTTGAAATGATTCTAATAGTTATAAGACAATTAGGCCACATGATTGGAATAGTTTCACTATGATCCAAAATAGTTTTGTGACTTTATAATAGAGATTATCAAAAGATAAATTAACATATTATCCAAAATGTAGACACTTAGAACAATGTGATTATTTCCAGTGCAAGTGGGAGATGTTGGTGTATGCCTTTAAACCAATTAGATTGGGACATAGATTGGGACATAGGATACATGCTCAAGTAACTATGTATAAGTTATTAAGCTATAGTAATATAGGTTTTTTTTCATGTTAGTAGCATGATTGGCACTCATGCAAACACTAATTGGATGAAGCCTTTGAAACATAATGGCCTTGCAAAGTTAGTAAATAGTTATGATGATGAGATCCTTATGCATCAAAGAATTATTTCTAAGTACTTAATATTATTATATATTGAATACTTGATATAATAATTGTGGGACGACATAATTTGGGCCATATTGTATGACTACAAATTTACGCCTTAGTATATTAGATACTATTTTTTGCATAATTGGTCAGCAATTATATAAATACATAATACATATCTAAATGCTAAATTGCTTAGTGTACATAATGTAAATGTTTAACGACATAATAAGTATCACGTAAAGCAATGTCTAACCCAGAATTTTCCAAGACTATTCTAGTGAGTCCCCCTATGGTGAACAAAAAGATGAACCTTACAACAAATAGCATGGGTGTTTTGTATTATATCGAACCTCCCTACAGGGTAGCAATGCAACTAAAGATTTTGACTCCAATGGGGGTAGGTATGATCATGGTAGCTACGATGAAGTAGTCACGAGTATCAATGTCTAAGCCCACAATAAATATATGATGAACCCAAACAAGAAATTCAAGAACACCTATACTGATCATGGCATAAACCATGCCTAGATACTCGAAGATTGATTTTCTCAAAAAAGTCAAAATAATATGACTTACGATACTAGATCTTGGCAAAATGGGAATATACACCTTTGGATGACTGAAGAACTGAAACAGTTGCTAGTATAATATGGGGTCTCCCTTTCTAGCAGGATTAGAAAAGGTTGTATTAAAGTTTCAATTGATTAATAACATGGTAATTGCCCACCCAATAATGGAAGTGATCATAAAAGTGGGAATGCTATCACTAGACCAGACCACACGAAAATGGGTGATCTATGCATGTTGGAGATAGTTGTTATAAAATTGACAGAACCTAAAATAGATGAAACACAAAATAGATGAAGACTAGAAATTGCTGAGCAATTTAGCATTTAGAGATGTATTGTGTATTTATACAATTGCTAACCAATTATATGAAAAATATTATTCAATATACTAAGAAATAAATTTGTAGTCATATAATATGACCCTTATAATATCAAGCATTCAAGATACAATAATATTATGTACTAACACAATTATGTATTCATTATACTTTATCAAAATTATGTAACCATACAATTTTGACTATATTATGTAGTCCCATAATTTTTATATTTGGTTAGCAATTTTTAAAGCATTCATTATACTATATTTTAAGACAATAAAGTTTTTAAGATTTGGGTCTGGGGTCTTAGGGATGGATTCCTGACCAAGGACAATTTTAATGCTCATTATCAATAAAAAATAGGAAAAAAATTTTGGTGATTTTAGGAATTAGTCCAATAATATGCTCATTATCAAATTAGGAAAACCACTTGCATTTATATTAAATTTGTTAAAAATGTTTGTGTTTTTCATGGTGTATTTAAGTATGTGTTATGTGGTTCGAGTGGGTTAGATGGGGTGATCAAATCAATGAGTGGGTAAGTTATCCGGGGTGGTACTTTCTTGTTGTGTTTCAGATTGACTTGTTGGTGCATTTTTTTCCTCTAAAGAGTGGATAAGGTTTTAGGTGCATTTTAGTTATCCAGAAGTCTAAAGACTAGTCATTAATTTAGCCCGCAGAAGTTTTTTTAGAGTTTCAAATAGAAGGATAGGCTTTTCAATAGGCCATACCATTTTTAGCGATTGGTCATTTTTTCGATGGGATTCAAAAAGCCTTGTATGCTGACTTGCTTCCCATGGTGTGACTTTCAATTTTAATGTCTAAGAAGAGGGAGGACAGTGTAATTTTGTATGACATTAAAAAAGGACTACCAAAAGGTATGAGATTAGTATTAACCCCTAGATATTCTTCTCTCTCGTATCCTAACTTTGCTCGATCTTACCTTAATCTTGAGTATTGAACTATAGGTTTGGCATAAAGGAATCCTTCTTAAACTTATGCATTGTTCTCCTCGGGAGAAGCCATTATTATTTCATAAGCAATTATGGCAACCAGGTGGTATAGTGAGCTTTCTCTCTGGATTAAACTTTAGTCATTGATAGAGAGAAATCACCTAGCCTAGTGTTAGACTAGACTAGCTAGCTTCCTTGGGTAGATTGCTTTAAATAGCATAGTCAAAGTTAAGTACCCATATGCGAGATGAGCCTTTAGGGATTCAACTTTCAGATGTAGGATTGCCTATTGATGCAAGGTGATGCCAAGAATATGCTTTTACTGTTCACGACTATGATCTTCTTTCATTTTTATTAGCTGGTAGAGAATAGAGAATAAAATAGGCTCTGATGCTGGATAATGAAGAATGAAGGGCTCAGAAGCATAGTCCTTACTGAAAGCATGAACCAACTATCCAATTCAATGTCTTACCATAAAACGGCATTTTTATTTAACCAGAGCAAAGTGAAAGAGATGAGGCAAAAAGTAGTTTAGCTCCTTTAGGTTGTAAAGAATAGAAAGAAATTTTCTTGTTATAGAGGAAGTTCTTGTCTCTCTTTGTTGCTCAGGGGCAGGTCAAGTCTATATGACCAAGGCAAGGAGAAATCAATCTTAACTAAGCCTAAAGTTTAGTCATGTCACCACCAGATATGAGTTCATTTCAAGAAGATGAATCCGTTTAAGCTGTTATTTTATCAATATCTGTCACTAAGTGACTTGTGTTAATTACTTTTAGCTTAAACATGGTGAATGCTATCTCTTTTATGTAACTAGACTATTTAACAGGATGGTACAAATCCACACTTTGACTTAGCTAAGAAAGAAAGCAATTATTCTATTTACATTTAACTGGGCAAAGGGAAGAAAAAAGAAAGTAAGGTTTTGGGACAAAATTTCTCTTATTTTCACTGTTTTAGAGGAGGTAGCTCTTAGGAGGAATATTTCATAAGCTGTTACTGCTAACGTTCCTAAAAAAAGGAGAAGTCGTTGAGGTTTTGAAAGGAGAATAAGAAAGGAAAGACATAACTAGTAGCTTCGTTTCTAGGCTAAAGACCATGAAACTCCATTTGTATTTATTTAGTTTTCTTTCCCTTGTAACTATGGTAGCATGGTTAAGTTAATATAGCCTATGGCTTCAATGGTAGCTAGGCTAAGTCTTATCTTAGTGCTTTTACTTTAGTTGTAGTAGTTAGTATGGCAGTTGGAGAGGAGAAAGCCTATCGAAGGAACTAGCAAAGAAAGGCATGAATGTTATAACCATAGGGAAAGGGCTTGGTTTAGACTCCAAAAGATATTCTTGTACTTCAATGAAACAAGACAGTGATTCGATAATCATATAGTAGGTGTACCGCGGATGGCTTCGCTCTTTTGGTTGCCAATAAAGGGAGAAGGTCCAGCTTTACTTATTCCATTTTCTTTAAGAATAAGAGTTGATGCAGAAGAAGTGGTCTTAGTTGTTATTTTACTTCTTGACTTTTCAGAGTAAACTTCTTATTGGCGACTCGAAGCAAATACTTGAATGAGTTAAATTTGGGAAGGTGGTTAAGTCATTGATAGAGATAAATCGAATCCCTTAGCATTAGACTAGCTACCCTTCCTTGGTTTAGTTAGATTTCTTTGAATAGCCCTATCTTTTACTCAAAAAAGGGAAAATGCATCGAGGAGGGATAAAACTAATAGAAGCTGAGAGATTCACTTGCACCCATAAGAGCTCACTCTGATCTAAGGCCTTAGCTGACGTACGATCCTCGCGAAGCTCCACCTTTAAAGAAAGCTATGTAGATAGATTTTATGGTCTTTACTTTCATGTTTAGAGTAGGTAAACCATGAAAAATAGCAAGGAAATGGGTTTTTAGCCAAAACAGTGTAAGTAGCCTAATCAATCAAGCATAGTGATCACTTAATGATTGATTCCTACTCTTATTATATAATATTCTTATTCTTTCTTGGATTATATAATATAGATGGTAGGAACAATAAAGTTGATTCTTTATCTGTAGGTTGAAGCCCGTATTCTTTCTTTTATTGATCTATTACTAGTTTTCACTTATTCGATGCACTCACATCCAACCATTTAAACTAAAACTGGACCAATCATGTTGATTGCCTATCTAACCCAGCTCTAACAACTGGTTTGGTTTTTGAATCACAGAGTTCATCCTTTGAATTAATGAGGCCTTTAGTCCTCAGTTCTACTAAAAAATTGCTTATTGATTTTCTTACTAAAGAAAGTAAATGATCTATTACGAATTTTTACTTCAAGCATAAGAAGCAGAGAGGACTAGATCTAGATACCATAAGGCACATGCAATATGAAGAAAAACGTCAGAAAAAAGGATGTGACCATGAAAAGGTTGGGCTGGTTTTAAGTTACCCTTATAGCTATCAGATTCTCTCTTTCGGTACTAGACACCAAGATAGGCTAGGCTGGGAAACCTTATTTGATATGATAAGATAGGTAAACAAAGCAAAGCTTAGGTTGAGAGCCCATTTCATATTCTTCGATTCTATTCCAGATTGAGTGAACCAATTGATTGATCTTTCACCAAGGAGAAAGCAATAGAAAGAGCAAATTGAGAGATCTAAAAAGTAAAAAAGGTTATAAATGAAAAGAACTTGGGTTAGCCTTTTAATGAACCATCCCTCTTAGGCTAATTCTTCTACTCTACCACTACATAGTTATGCTGGACCTTACAGAAATGAAACTCGATCAACAATAACAAAGTCATGAAACTAACCATCATTGTTTGTTGAATCGCATATCAAGTAGGGATTCCTTTCAAGATTATGTAGCCAATTCCAATTGGTAACCTTGGTTGAGTTTACTACTTTTATATAAAGGAAGTAGGGGGTGCTATTTGCTAACTTGCTTCTTGCTCTCTTTTATACAATAATTGCCTACACATTCGACCTCTTTTTTCTTGCTCAAACAATAATAATTACTCATCGTTATTGCTCGAGAAAGTCATTATCACATAAATTGTCACTCTTGTCTCATCTAGTCCATGGTAGTGTTTATTCTAATATATAAGGAACTTGAGAGGGTGGGTGCTATTCTCTAACTTGCTTCCCTCTTTCTTCTATACAATTATTGCCCACACATTCGACCTCCCTTTTCTCGCTCAAACAATAATGACTACTCATTATTATTACTTGATAAAGTCATTATCACGTAAATTATCACTCTAATCTTGTCTAGTACATAGTAGTGTTCATTCCAATAGATAGGGAACTTGGGACAACCAGATTTAATGCTTACCAATTCGATAATAATGGTGATAGTAATAAAGAATAATAGTAGTACATGATATGCTAAAGTGAAGATAAGACTTGCCCTTGAGTAAATACAAACCTTAGAATAAAACCTATCACCAAAACTATTCGATGTGGATTGGATTAGCCCAGATCAAAAAAGTACTATTCTTAATAGATATAATTCCTCTTGCAAGTGCTATTTAATCTAAAATACACCCAAAACCCTATCCACTCTTTTAAGGAAAAAATGCACCAATAAGTCAATTTAGGATACCTCAAGAAAGTACCAGCTCAGACCACCTGCCCACTCACTGATTCGATTACCCTACCTAACCCACTTACTGATTCGATCACCCTACCTAATTGCTTGTAATGCAGTGGAACCATGGTGGATTTAAAGATATAGTAACACTTATGATGCAAGGAATAACAGATTTACGTCATGATATCTTTTTCTTTCGCATTCTAATTTTGGTTTATGTATTATAGATCTAGGTTTATGCTTTATGGCATGTCCACTATCAATAGAATCCAATTCTACGAAGCATTGTTCTTGGAACTACTATTAAGATTCTTCAGACCATATTTCCTAGTATCATCCTAATGTTTATTGCTATACCATTATTTGCTCTCCTATACTTAATGGATGAGACAATAGTAGATCCAGCCATTACTATCAAAGCTATTGGACATTAATGGTATCGGCTTGTGAGTATTCAGACTATAACATTTTTTATGAACAGTCACTCACTTTTGATAGTTATACGATTCTAGAAAATGATCTAGAATTAGGCCAATCACATTTATTAGAAGTGGAAAATAGAGTGGTTATTTCAGTCGAAACTCATCTATGTATTATTGTAACATCTGCTGATGTATCTTATAGTTAGGCTATACCTTTTTCAGGTGTTAAATGTGATGTTATACTCGGTCGTTTAAATTAGATCTCCATTTTGATGCAACAAGGAGTTTAATATGGTCAGTACAGTAAGATTTGTGGAACAAATCATACTTTTACGTATACACCTAGAAATATAAGCTAACTGCAAAGCCCACTCAAGATTAGCCGTGCCACTTAAGGTGCAACCCACCTAAGAAATAAGCTATTATAGTGAATAGTTAAAATTGTAAGAAGCCAACGAATAAGGTAGTAGTTAAGATAGAAGAAGGGGTAGAGCTCCTGATGGAGCAGAGGAGACGGTTAAGGTAACGAACTTGGAACATAGAGCCCAAGCATCTAGTGAGCAAGTGGTTAGTAGCCAATAGTGCCTTAGTTGATGGCATTCATCTCTGGGATTGGTACTCGAGGAATTATGAGGCACTTTATATGGAGTAAGCAAGTCCTAAGGATGGATGAGACACTCATGCAAGGACCTTAATTCTCATTAAGAGGTTAAACCAAGGACCTATGGAAGTTAAGGCTACCTTATCCCTATGGGCAATGCAACAATGTCCTAAGGGAAGAGTTTATAGGCCTTATAGTAGCATGGACTTCTTTTTCTTTCCAGGTTATATGAAGAAGACTAGTCGAAGATTGTATTATTCCTTTACGAAGACAATACGCTCTCAACGGCTAAGCGTTGAGCTAAGCGTCATTCTCTTTTTGAGTTATTCCAGCCTCTTAATTCTTTCATGCTATAGTGAAAAAAAAACAAAAAAAAGTCATCTTAGTGAAAGGAGACAGGTTTGCAATGGCAGAGACAGTTGACCTTTTTTTTCTTAGCTGTCTATTATGAGTCTGAAAAGCCTGGAATCTTAAATATAAGGGATCCCTCAAAATAGAGAAGGGTGGGCCGCGCTTCTTTCTACTAATCTAGCCTTTAGCATGATTAAATTCGTACATGTTTTGACTCGTTGGTCACAATGAATCCTCACCAAAGTTTTAGTTATATATTATTGTATGTAAAAGTAGGTTGATCCCACCCAGCTTCTGTTAAAGTGGGTAATATGTCAAGTAGGAGTCCACGCAAGGCAGTTGATGACCTTGATAAAGTGAGAAAGAAATTTACCAAGCAACAATCTTTCAGGATAGTGGGTTCCCTTTCTTATCAATCAATCTTTTGGGGAATAAGGCTTTTTATTCTCTAGAATCTTAAGATAAATCTATCTATTATCATTAGCTCTTTTAGAGAAATACTAACAAGTTACTAGTAGGAATGGAATAGAACTCTTAGAAAGGAAAACTTCCACTACCCCAGCTTTTGACCTTGACCTAACCCTTCAACCTAGACCTAGCTATTAACCTATGCTTGCCCTAGCCATCTTTGATCTAGTTAGCTTGAGAAAATGGAGAAATAAAATCCCAGACTACCTTAAAGTGGGACTTCCCATGAGACTTTACACTAGGAAGCAGTTAGTGGTTGTAATGTAAACACTTATGTATACATAGAAGGGGGATAAAAATCATCCTATCCTAATAAAAATTAAACTCTTCCCTCAACAGATTGAGTTATTTCATCCCTTGCATGACCCCCTTAGGGGCTAGATACTTAGACCTAGGTAGGTAAGAAACACACTCCCTCTTCCAAAGTTGAGCTTTTTACTTTGAGAGAAAAACATAAAGGGACTGCTTATAAGCGGATTGAGCCTAGCCAAATTACTTATTAGTGAAAGGCACTTATATTTAATGAGATGGCCTGGCTGTAATAGATTAAGAGATTGCATTAATGAATCCTGGCAAAGAACTAGTTTAGCAAAAGATTACTTATAGGATTGGTGAAACTTTTAACCTTTACCTTGTTATTCTTCTATAGAACTGATGGGCCCTATAGTTTTTTATATTTAAGGAAGAATGTGCTACTAATATATAGGCTACAGATGAACCATGATAAGGCACTGATTATAGATGGACATCCAATTGAACCTTTTTAAAAAACTTTCACCTTCACTTGCCTACAAAGGAAGCATATTTTATAGGTTCCATATAAGGGATTTGTAGTTAGGCACAATGTTACTTTTATGCCTGTTATCCACAGTTGACACCATTATCCATTTTGTTTTTCAAGAACCTATTAAATTAGTTAAAAATGTTTGTGTTTTTCATGGTGTATTTAAGTATGTGTTTGTTTTCTCAGATTGACTAGTCAAGATGGGGCATTGACAATTCATAAATACTAGTAAATGCTAATTCTCCATGCATGGAATGCATGCAATCCTTTGATCTCATGGAGTTTAAGGTATATGAGATACTTGGGAATAACATATGGGTGCTTGTTTTATGGAAATAAGTTCACTAAACATAGCCCAAATGAAAATTCTATTTGGTCTAAGTCGCTCAAATGTCTATTGTAGACATTCTATTTTATTTAAGCTAATTTTGACATCCTAAGATGTAATTAAAAGATAATGGAATAAAAAAAACGAGGCCAAGTGTTGTGTAACCAAGCACTATTAGGTTACACAGTACCAACTGAAAAATTTTTTTTGGTAGGTCTAAAATGCCTATGTATACTAAAGAAAATTGTAAAAATAAGGCATTAAAGGTCACTATTTGTGGCGTCATGAAGTCATTTAGATGAACACAAGTCAGTTTTCCACTATTTGTGCTAAGGTAAGGTAACTCAAGAAGTCACAAGTATGTGCAAGTTATATTGGTGCACAAGTATTGATATAAGGCTTTTGCATTGCCAAAAATTTAAATTTTTTTGTGTAGTATACTACAAGAAGGTTGGGTCTCAAGACATAATGAGATGTATCGATACCTATCATAATTGTATTAATACAGGCCTTAGTAATAACTAAAGTTGTGAATTTTGGCAAAATGTGTCGATACACAAGTATGAGTACCAATACAAATTCATGGAGTATCAATATAGGCCTCTAGGTCTTTAGACTAGAAATAATTTTTTTTGCTCATGGTATTGATAAACATTTCATTGTATCGATACTCATGGGTAAAAATTGCCTTGTGTAGCTTTATGTTGAAACTCCAAGGCATTTTTCCCTAGTTTAAGCCATTTTTCAGCCTTCAAAAATATAATTGATACACATTTCTTGCATAAAAAATCATTATAATTCATACTAAGCCTAAGCTATGGGCTTGTGATTGGACTTAAACAAAATTTTAAAGCCCAAATAGCTCATGAAAATGGTCATTTTCATGAAATATATGGCTTGTTAGAGGGCATCTCTGGGTTTTCTCCAGTTACAAGTAGCCATGACTTTTCTGCACCAGTACTCTATATAACAAAACTAATGGCAATAAGGGCAGTTGAGCATAGTATTTAGAGTTGTCTCCTAGTACATGAGGGAAAATCCCATAATGCACTTGCTTTATCTCCAAAAAGCATTTGGTGAACCTTGAATTTAGAAGGAGGTTAAAGTTGGCTTAGAAGAAAAAAGATCACTCTCCAACAATCTTAAAATAACCTCCAGCAACCTTCAGCCCAAAAGACTCCAAAAACACTATTCCATTACCTTTCATTCTTAACCTTCTTCATTCCTGTAGTTCCTCTAAACCATTACCAAAAAACCTAAAAAAACTTAGCCTTTCACATACTTTCAGCCTTAGAACACTTCACCATCAACAGTATTACTAGAAAGCTTCTACTTTTCATCTTTTTCTTGGTAAACAATAGTAAAGAGAGGAAAGAAACTATGCTTAAAGTCAGTTTTTCAAATATAGATGAAAGTTTAAGTTTTTTAGTATATTTTTTCACCTAGCTCTATTTTTTTCTTATTTCTAGCACTTGCATCATTTTAGTGAACCATTTATACTGCCATGACCATCCTAGGACACATGCATTACTATTGCCTTGGTTGTGGTAGTTTTAGAATTTTGATGGTTTTTTGATGCCTTGATGTTGTTTGGTAGGCCAAACATCTTCTCTTCTATTCTATTATCAAAGTTGTCCTTTATTTATGCATTTTCTTTATGTTTCACCTACTTTCACTAGCCTAACACACGCTTGAATATTTTTCCTATATTAAGTATGTTCGTGCACTTTCTTGCATTTTAAGGAGTCTTATGGCATAAAAATGCTATCTTGAAAATTCCAACATGCTTTTCTTTATTTAAATATGTTTATGTCATCTTTTGTAACATGATTTTTGATGCCATTACGTGTGCCCGGGGTAGAAGTTTTGTATAAATGTATCACCATGCTATTAAGTATTTTGATTTAAGTTCTTTTCATTCTAAGAGGTGGAATAGAATAACCCGGTTGAAGCATAATGATCATACGCCTGTAATGCATTGTATGTCTCATAATAGGTCCTATTCTTCTACCCTTTCCGGGGAGTCGATGACCATTCATAGAGTTATCATTTCCATGCACCTTATTTGTCACATTGCATTTTTTGTGATCTCTTTCATGTCAAAATGTCATCTTTGTGTGTTTGTATGGTTGCTTGTTTGCTAAAAATTTGATTTTTAAAAAAATCCCCAAGTTCGTGCTACTTCCAATAGGTGGAGAATAGCATGGATTTAACAATTTCATAAATTGGACTTCCAATCTTGGGGACAAAATAAACACTTCACATCTGGATTCATGGTAAAATAAGTTTTAAGATTTTGTTTTTCAAATAAAAATAACCTTTTTTAGTTGAAAATATATTGAGCCTTGATCTTGATTTTAACATATTCATGGACCATGATCAACCGATTGTGTCATTGTCTCAAAATTGCTTTGAGATTATGGAATGAACTTGTGATGCCCAATCATTCTTTTCTACTGTGTTGTGGACATTTGGACATCAACAACCTAAATTTAACCTTAAAAAATCAAAAATCCAAGTAATACCCTATTTTCGTTCTGGCAGTGCTGTAGTCTAAGTTTGAAAATTATTTTCGAACCATAAATGATTTTTTCTACAATTTTGTTGCATTTTTACTTTAAAGGGCATCAAAATACCTTTCCAACGGTGTCTTATTTGCTTTTAGATCATTCTGGATGAAGGAATTATGATTTTTTGAACGTTTGCTATCTAGAACCCCTAAATATTTGTGCTACATTCTGTTTAGACTATTTTAATTTTTAAATATTTTTCCCAAACATTTTGGAAAATTCACTTTTTGAAAAGGTATTGTTTGCAATTTAACAATTCCAAATGAGTCCGAAATAATTTTTCAAAGTCCATCATGCCCTTTGCCCTATACATGCTGCTAATGTCGAGATAAGCGTAATTTTAAAAATTAATTTTGCATAGGAAGTGATTTTTAAGAATTTCCCTGTCAATATTACCGTTGTAATGGTACCTCATTTAACCCCTGAAGCCTTCAGATGAACCCAAAATAAATTTAGGAAAGGAGATGATACGACGCTGTCTCTTATTTTAACTTAATTCCTGAAATGCCTTTATAGAGACATTCAAATGTCTTGAAATGCATTTGGTTGGTTCCTTTACTACACAAACCTTTAGGCTGGATCAAGGTTGTAGAAAAAAATATTTGATTAAAATCTCTGATTTTCTATTTTCAAAATGCCTCATTTTAAGATAATCATCTTCTTGAAATATAAAAAATCTTTATCTTTAGGGATACTCTAACTCTACCTTTCTGAGGAGATACTCTAACTCTATTTTTCACAAAAATAACAATTTTCTCTCTTAAACTCATTTAAGATTTCCAATTTAGTTCTTAAATCATAAAAAAATCCATTTTTTGGGATACTCTAACCTTATTTTTTACAAAAAAAAGTCAACTCCCTCTCTCTTGGATTTATTTGAGATTCCAAAATTATTCCCTTAAAATATCAAAAGGTTTTATCTTTGGGACTACTTCAACCCCATCACTCTGAGGGGATGCTCCTTTGTTTTTCTACTAAAAACTTGAATCTTTTCTTTCAAATTTGTTCCATATTCCTAATTATTTTCTTAAAACATAAAAAATTTTAATCATTGGGGACACTCCAACCCTACCTCTCTAGGGTGATACTCTAAGCTCAGTTTTACCTAAAGATCCTAAGAATTTTCTCTCTTCTGGATATCCCAGACTATTTCAATTAAAACCTTTTTTTGTCCTTCAAATTACCATTGAATCCAAACACATCTCCAAATTGTTATCCCGATTATTCTTTAATATTCAGAGATAATTACGGATATATCTCGATTGTCCCTCTTTTTTACATTTTTTTTGTTTGTGATTGTTTGTTTGTGAAGTCATTATATTCTTTTTTGTCTTACTAAGACATTTCCTTTTTCTAGTGATTATCATGCATTCATATTAAAAATTTATTTTCAAAAATCATACAAGGTAGTGTTCTATGATGGTATCTCTCCAGTTCCTAATGTGAATTATCCAATTTTTAAAATTTAATCCAAAAATTATATTCATAAAATTTGTCCTTGTGTTCCTCATACCTCTGTGACACATAGATGATATAAATTTTCTTTCATGACCTAGATTTACAATTTCCACAAAAGTTATGCATAAAAGGAGGTTATATCTAAATAATGACCAAATGGAATCGATTAAACCGAAATTAAAGTGAGATATAGTTAGTGATGCTGCAAGATGGCTTGAATGCAAATCCTAACCAGCTTGACTTAAAATGGTGAATGTACCCATTGTTTATATATATATATATATATATCATTCTTTTCTCTTATTTTATGGGCCATATCATTATTATTTTATTATTCTTTATTTTTCTCTATTTGTGGACTGACTTGTCGAGATGAGTCACTCATAAGACTTAACTCTAAATAGTCATTACGAAATGACCATTTATTTTGGAGTCACCAAAAATTTTATTTTGGCTAGGTAAGATTGGTCACCTCTTGGAGCCCGTATTTTAAGGATTACAAAACCCATAAAAATAAACTCCAATGTTTGTGCTCACTCCAGAGATCATATGAAAGGGTTCGAGAGTAAGGATCGACCTTATCGTGATGCTCAAAAATTGATACCTTATTAATTCTATGTTAACTTAAATTTTGATTTATATTTGATTTCAATATTTAATATTTAATTTTAATTCCCATAATATTTTATTAAACATATTTATTATTTCGAGGAAGTTGTGTTTTATTATTTTCAAAAATCAAAATGTTTTCTAGAACAAAAGATTTGAAATCCAAGAAAATTTAAAGAAAATTCCACCAAATGTGAATATTTGTAGAATTTTGAGGTTTAAAACTTGAGAAAATTTTACTAAAAATTTTACGGATAAAGAAAAATTCATATTCTAGAACTAAGAAATTTTTTGAAAAATACATTGAAACTTATGTAAAATAAATTAAATAATACATATTATTCAAAAATTAATTTATGAAATGGTAAAAATGAAAATCTAGAATACAAAATAATTTTACTAGGAAAAATTTTACAAGTATGATACTCGCAGTATTGTGAAAAATTTAAAATTAATTACTAAAATATGCAACTTGACACCTTATGCTATAGAATGCCAATATGAATTTTTTTCATGATTATTTTTGATTTTTTGGAGTGTAAATTGGCATAAATATGAAATTGGTATTAGTAAAAATATATAACTGTTAATTTCTCAAATTTTATAAAAACTTCTTAAAAACTTCCTAGAAATAGAAAAATTGTCATGATATCGTTTGCAAAAGTGGATTTTCAAAATTTGACAAAAAAATTAAAAAATAATCTTTTTCTCTTAAATATTCGTCTTTTATGCCAAAAATTAAAGACCAAAATATGAATTTTTTTGTCACTTGAACTAAGGGCCATTTAAATATGGATAAAAAGTTCTTAAAAATGTTTGGTTCAACCAAAAGACCGTTTCCAACAAGGGTAGCCATTAAGTTCTTAATCTTAGATATTCAAGATTACTAGAAAAAAGGCTTAGACAAAATTAGATATCCACAGCTGCCCTTCTTTGACTGTTCCTAAGAATTGGGAATAGGGCAATGATCAAATTAGACATAATTTTGTTTAGGTCGTTATGCATGGAAAATAATCTAA
Organism: Adansonia gregorii; assembly: GCA_038382025.1. Lineage (NCBI taxonomy): Eukaryota > Viridiplantae > Streptophyta > Magnoliopsida > Malvales > Malvaceae > Adansonia > Adansonia gregorii. Next base: position 45,867 of record JBBYHO010502535.1, on the reverse strand, counting down.
ATTAATAACGAACATAAAAATTGATTAACCAAAGACACCTTAGATTAAAATAATGACTAGGATGAACCTAAGTCAAAAAGAGTTGACCAGGAGAAAACCATGCTAGTCAGCAAACAATGGAGGTTGACTGAGATGATACCATACAAGTAAATGAAAATAAAAGTTAACCGAAACAAAAGCGACAAGTCAACAAATGAAAGGGGCTGAGCCGGACAAAATCAATAAATCAATAAATAAAAGAGGTTGAGAAGGATAAAATTAATAAGTTAACATATAAAAGGGGTTGTCTAGGGTGAAACTGATAAGTCAACATAGGTAAGGGTTGACTGAGGCAAAATTGTTAAGTCAATAAATGAAAAGGGTTGATCGAGATGAAACCAACGTAAGTAAGGGTTAAGCAGGATGAAATCGATTAGTCAACAAATGAAAAGAGTTGATCGGGATAAAATCAACAAGTCAACAAATAAAAGGGGTTGACTAGGATGAAACTAATAAGTTAACCAAAAAGGGGTTGACAAGGATTGAAATTGGCAAGTCAATAAATAAAAGAAAGTTGACTAGGATGAAACTAATAATTGAACAAATAAAAGGGGTTGATTGAGATGAAACCAACAAGTTAACAAATAAAAACGGTTGACCAAAATGAAATAAAAAAGTCAATAAAGGTAAGGGTTAACTAGGGTGAAACCAATAAGTCAAACAAGTAAGGGTTGATCGAGATGAAACTGTTAAGTCAACAAATGAAAGTAGGTTGACTGAAATAAAACTGATAAGTCAACAAATGAAAAAGAGTCAACCAAGACAAAATCACCAAGTCAGCAAATGAAATAGAGTTGATTGAAATAAAATTGACAAGTCAACAAATGAAAAAGAGTTAATCAGGACAAAATCGATAAGTCAACGAATGAAAAAAGTCGACCTAAAAAACTAATAAGTCAACCAATAAAAAAGGTTGACTGAGATAAAATCGACAAGTTAATAAATAAAAGGGATTGGCCAAAATGAAACTAATAAGTCAACAAATAAATGATAGTCAATTAGGATAAAATTGATAAGTCAATGAATAAAAAGGGTTGACTGAGATAAAACTAACAAGTCAACAAATAAAAAGGGTTGACTAGGATAAAATCGATAAGTCAACACAGGTAAGAGTTGGTCGAGGCAAAACCTACGAGTAAACATAAGTAAGAGTTGACTCAAATAAGACCAACAAGTCAATGAATGAAATAGAGTTGATGGGATGAAATTGACAAGTCAAGGAATGAAAGGGAGTAATCGAGATGAAACAATAAGTCAATAAATGAAAAAGAGTTGACTGAGATAAAATTAAAAAGTCAATGCATAAAAGGGTTTGATCAAGATGAAATTGATAAGTCAACATTTTAAGGGTACTAGGATAACATTTGATGCTTAGTCAATTTGAAAAGATGAGGAACTTACCATTCGATTTTAAGGGAATAAGCATGATTGTTGCTCTTCTTCAGCATCATGCTTAATTTTTTTGTAAATTATTAGATGCAAATGCACATAGAATGCAGATGATGAATTCTAATGATCAAATTTGATCATTATTCAAAAAATGTTATCAAAATCATCTTTCTTTTTGGCCAAAAAAGTCATGCGTAAACCTTAATTCAAAGGTACTTATAAAAGATGATGTGAGGAAAATGAACCTATTCTGACACTCGAGGTTGAAGTATTTTTAAAAAATGTTATGAATATTGTTTTCTATAGGCAAGAGATGTTTAGCTAATAATGCTTGAATCTGGAGCTCCTTGTGATTGGGTATGTCAAAAAAGGTTGATAATGCTTGAATGTGAAGTTGCTTGTGAAAAATTTAATTTCTTCTTACTAGAAATGTCCTTTAATCACCACTTCCTAAGTCCTTTTTCTTTGATGATACTCAATCACATTATCAACTGATTTTAATCCTTCCTAAAATGTTTGAAAAATTAAAATAGTAACTAAGGCCTCTATAATGTTGAACCTCAATCCAAAGTAACGCAAAGAAATCATTTTGATATTTATTTCTAAGATTTCAATCATCATTTATCACAAATATATGCACATGACAAAGGCATGGCAAAGGTATAAATAAAAATGACAAAGATACAAATGAAAATGACGAAGGTATGAATGAAAGAGTGAAAGTATGAATTAAGATATATAGTTATATTCCAATAGAGGGAAAGAGTACAATATTAGTTTTTTTTAATAAAAGTATTACAATGTATAGAACAAAATTGGGTACAATTCAGATAATTGGAATCTCTCATTCGATTCCCCAAAATTCTTTCTTGAATGGAACATTACTTTTGTGTGCATTAATCTATTTAAAGATATCTTCAATTGCACAATGCTTTCCTTTTTGGGTCTTGAGCTTTTAACAAATTTCACTTATTCTTTTGCCCTAAGTTACCTTCTTTGGGTTTTTGACTCAAGGCCTCCCCTTTTAACACCTTGATTTTTTTATTCTTTTTTTTCCTTTTTTTTTCTCTTTTTTTTAGAAATTCCTTTTAGGCATAATATTTCTTTACATTACCTGCAATGATAGGATTGGGTAAAGTGTGCCTATCCATTTTTGTTAGAATTAATGCCCTACTAGAAATGCTTTTTAAACTACATAGGGTTCTTTCCAACTTAGAGTCCATTTACTACATGGATCATTTTTGCAATGAAGGATTTTCTTTAATACTAACTCCCCTTCATGAAATTACCTTGGGCAAAGTTTCTTATCAGAAACTCTCATTATTATTTTCTAATACATTCGCCTATGCTGGATCGCTCATAACCTCTTTTCTTTAATAAAGTTTAACTATTCATAGCAATCTCGAACCCACTTAACTTCCTCTAATTTAATTTCCATTAGCACCTAGAATGAGGGAATTTCAACCTTAATTGGTAAAATGACTTCTATGCCATCGACCAACGGGTAAGGTGTTGCCATAGTAGAGGTCTGAACTAAAGTGTGATAAGCTAAAAGTATAAAAGGGAGATTTTCATGCCAACCTATATAAGTCTCCACCATCTTTGCCATAATCTTTTTAATATATTTATTACCTGCTTACACTACTTTATTCATCATTGGATGGTATGTCATCAGATTACAATGAGAGATCTTAAGTTGGGTACACACCTCTATCATCAATTTATTGTTCAAGTTAGAGGCATTGTCATTATGATTCCTTTACGTATTTCAAATCGACAAATGATATTGGTTTTCAAGAATTTTATCATTGTTGACTTTGTCATATTTGCGTAAAAAGCAACTTCAACCCATTTGGTGAAATAATCTATAGCCCACTAAGATAAAACAATGATAATTTGAAGCATAGGGGTAATTAGCCCAGTGACTGCATGCCTCATATAAAGAAAGGCTATGGAATAGTTATAACATGCTATAACGAAGGCGGCACATGAATCTTATCTACATAAACTTGGCATTTATGACATTTTTTGGCATACTTAATATGATATCCTTCCATAGTGATCCAAAAATAGCCCAACCTAATGAATTGTCTCGCCATTTTATGCCCATTAGAATGGATTCCACAAACTTCTTCGTGTACTTCTTCCAAAATTCTCTATGCTTTAAAAGGACCCATACACCTTAATAAAGTATGATCATAGTATTTCTTATGAAAGATCTCACCATCCAGAATGAAGCTCATTGCTAACCTTCTTATTGTCTTTTTGTCATTTTTAGAGGTAGTGTCTAAATATTTTCGATCTTTGAGTACCTCTTAATATCATAATACCATGGACGATCATTTTGTCTAGCTTTAACATGTGACAATGCACAAGAGATTCATACAACCTCATCTAGATTGAGATTTCTTTTCTTTCTCATTCATCTTAAATATCGAGGAAGAGTGGCAAGATATCTACCATTTGATTCTCATATCAAGGTAAATGAATAAAATTTGCCTTTTACAACTCTTATAATAGTTTAAGAATCAACTTTTTATATTGGGCTAACCTTGAATCTTGAGTTTTCCATTCCCCATGTAGCTGATAGATCACTAAGGCTGAATCCCTATAGACCTCCAACCTTTAAACAATTCTTTTAATGGCTGAATGATGTCTCATAACAAGCTTCATATTCTACTATATTATTTATGTAATCAAAATCTAACTTGGCAATAAAAGGGTAATATTCTTCTTATGGGATATGAGAATTGCTCCAATTCCATGACCTAGAGTGTTTAAGGCCCCATCGAAATATATTTTCCATTCTAATTCCTCCGTTTGATCACCCTCATCTTCAATAAAAACATTCACCAAATTTTCATTAGGAAAATCAAAATCTAATGGCTAATAATCATCAAAGGCTTGGTTTGCTAGGAATTTGGCAGTGGCACTTCCTTCAATTACTTTTTGGCTTACATAAACTCTATCATATTCTAATAATAAGACTTGCCATATTGCTATTCTTCCAGACAATGCTGGAGATTCAAAAAGATACTTAATTGGATTAATTTTTTTGATCAACCAAGTAGTATGATGTAGCATATATCGCCTAAGCTTTTTTACAATCTAAACTAGGGCACAACATATTTTCTCTCTTTAAGAATAATTTATCTTATAATCCAAAATTTTCTTATTGAGGTAATAAATTGCCCTTTCTTTCTTACCAGTCTCATCATGTTCCTTAGCACACATTCTATTGATCGCTCAAATACTAAAAGGTATTATATGAAGGGACACCCCAAGACTAGTGATACGAGAACTCAAAATTTGCCAAATATTGTTTCACCTTTTTAAATGCCATTTGACAATCTTCATCCCACTTTGTCAAGTTGTGTTTCTAAAAAAGTTAAAAGATCAGATCACATTTATCTGTGAGTTGAGAAATGAAATAGGCAATGTAATTCAATCACCCGAGGAAGCTTCTTACTTCTTTCTACATACACAGAGGCGGTAACTCTTGGATGGCTTAGATTTTATCATGATCAACTTTAATCCCTTTTTCACTTATAATGAAACCCAACAACTTTCCTTATCTTGCACCGAAAGCGGATTTTGCTGGGTTTAACTTTAATTGATATTTTTTTAGCTTTTCAAATAATTTTTTAAGATCTATGACATGCTTCTCTTCTTGTGGGGACTTGGTAATCACATCGTCCATATATACTTTAATTTCTTTATGCATCATATTGTGAAATAAAGTGACCATTGCCCTTTGATAAGTTACCCTGACATTCTTTAGCCTAAACAGTATCATTTTATAACAAAAAGTGCCCCATATAGCAATAAAAGTTGTCTTCTCCATGTCTTCAGGCCATTTTAATCTGATTATATCCCAAAAATCCATCCGTGAAAAAAATTAACAAGTTTCTTGGTGTTGTCACCCAGGGTATCAATATAAGGGAGAGGGAAATTATTCTTTGGGCTTGCTCAATTCAAATGCTAGTAGTCTAAACATTTTAGCTTTCCTATCTTTCTTAGAAATCGAGACAATATTAGTAACCTATTTTGGATACTTTGCCATTTTAAGAAATCTAGCATCAAACTACTTTTTCACCTAATTTTTAATTTTCAACAACATTTCCAACTTCATTATCCTTAATTTTTGTCAAACTGTCTTGCATCTTGGTTTTAAAGTTAGCTTATGGACCACTATTTCTAGATCTAAGGCTAGCATATCTTGATTTGACTATGGAAAACATCACGAAACTCCTGAAGCAAATTTATGGATTCTACTTTAGTGGTAGGCATGATGACAATTCCAATTCTAACTTTTTTGTCATCCTTATCCCCTGAATTTATAACCTTCATAGGTTCTTCATGAGGCATATTCGCCTATTCCTTAATTAATTTCAACAAATCAGGCGACAGAGTGCAATAATCAAAATTTTCTTCAAGATCATCCTCATTCGAACAAATAGACCATTCAAAATTGACTTTTGAATCCCGAAAAAGACCATCCCCTTCTATTTGATAAATAAATCTATAAAAGTAAACAAAATAAGAATGGGCAAACAAGAATATGGGTAACTCATATATAAGTTTGTGGAAAGGAAAAAAATAGGTATGAATGAGATTGAATATATAAAAAAAACTCATGCATTTCATTTCTAAAAATGATGATATGACATCTTTAAACTCTTTACGAAAAGATCCTCATAGGTTTTAGGCCAAAATAAATGAGGTGAGTTCATGGAGTTACTTTGAATTAAGCCTAGACACTATAGTTCTCTCAGTAATAGTCCAATTGTCTCTCCTTATCTAGGGAGCAAGGATAAATTCTATGATCGTTCCTTGACTCTTCATTCCTGACTTAGTTGCATTCACTTGCAAATTCGCAGAACTTACAATGATCATCATCATATCATCACTTATTTTTTTCTTAAGCCACGGGATTGATGGTCTGCCATAACAAAAGATTTTTTTTAAGAATAGATAGAGAACTGAATCCCTACATGAATTCTTTCTTTTAGCTCTCTTCTCAAACTTTCTTTTTTAATTTCCTTAAGGTTTGTAGGCTAATCCATACTTATCTCTTTGTTGACTATTTGCATAGATTGACTTATCTCTTATAGGTATTTGCCAAGCCTTTTTCCTACTCGGGCACTTTTTTCCATTATGAGCTTTAAAGCCATGCGAGTGCTTTTGGAAAAATAGGGCTTCAGAAGTGAAGATACCTCAGTAATGAAAGTAGCATTGATAATCTCAAATTGCTTTAAATGAGAATTCCTCGCATCAGCATTTACTTTAACATAAGGAGCTTTGGTTGAAGTCATGGCAATTATGTCTTTATCCCAAAATATGATGACCAACTTATTATCAATTATAAACTTAACTTTTTGATGAAAATAAGATGCACAATGCCAGTTAAGTGTATCCATGGTTGTCTTGAAAGATAGTTGTATATGAAGGCAATATCTAATAAGTGAAATTCAACTTCAAAGAGGCATGGGCCGATAATTAAAGGAACTAAAATAATTTCTTTAATTTTTCTTCTTGTCCCTTAAAAGCTTTAACCACCACTAGACTGTGCCTAAGCTGAGCAAGATCTACTGGTAAGTGGGATAAAGTAATCCATGGCATGACATTCAAAGTTGAACCATTGTTAATAAGCACTTTAGAAAGTATAGTCTCATTGCAATTAGTAGTTATGTGAAAAGCTTGGATGGAAGAAGTCCCACATGATAAAATTTTATCATCGCTGAAGCAGATAAAATTATTAGCAACAATGTTATTCACCATATGATCAAGCTTGTTAACTGTAATGTCTTTTAGGACATAAGTTTGATTAAGTACCTTTAACAAAGCATTTCTATGGGTCCTAGAACTGAGCAGTAATGCTAACGTAGAAATTTTTGCCGACTAATACTTTAACTTATCCATGATATTATCCTCACTTGTATTATGAATTTTAAAAACTCAACAACATCTTTTTCTTTGATAAGTTCCTAAATTTCTAAAGGACTTTTTTTAGTAGTTACTGCCTTCTCAGACATTTGCCTCTTTGCTTTTGACCTAGCAATAGCTTCACTAGTTTTTCGGGTTCTAGACATGTCCACTTTGAGTTACATGACTGAACCTAATAATATCAACTGTCACTAATTGACTTGCTAAAACTTCTAAAGTTGCTATTCCAACATTATATCTCTAAGGCATTTGTTTGTTATCTTTATATGAAAATGGTCTACGAGTTTGAATAATAAGCTTTATGGTAGTTTCACTCTTAAAAAGTGTAGGCTTTGCTTGTATACACCTTATTTTGTCCAGGTTATATTTTTAGCAATTCAGAGCATGATGAAAAAGTATGTTGAGGAGGTCAAGAAGACCTATGGATCATATCAAAGGTAAATGCAAAGATGTGGCATCCAAGAATGTAGTTCATGGTGTTCGAGGACAAAATATATGAGAAACTTCATAATTTTGCTTGAATATATTGATACATGGTTCTTACGTATCGATACAATGCTCCAATGTGCCAAAATTTGAAATGTCCCGATTTGTATCAATACAACATGTAAATGTATCGATACATGAGCTTATGTATCGATACAAGAGCTCATGCATCGATAATAGGCCATGGCAAGACCAAAACATGCATTTTGTAAAGAAATGTATCGATACACATCAACATGTATTGATACATATCAACATGTATTGATACAATGGTTTATAGTATCGATACAATAATCATTGTATTGATATTATGTTTATTGTATCGATACACTCAAGGTTTTTAGACCAAATGTATCGATACATACAGGCCATTTTGCACGGTCTGGGCATTTTTGACTTATCCACCATTGATAAAAACTCGATTTTAACTCATTTCTTTGCATTAGAAAAGATAAAAACTCATATCATATTACAATTTTGGACTTTTAAATTAATCAAAACATTTTTTGATGTCTAAATTAGATCAAAAGGGTCAATGTCACATAATCACCATACTCTTCCCTAATTTGTTGACCATGATCACCATCAGCCATCCTATTTGCTAGAAAATCATTTCAACATTTAAACCAGCCACCCTATGTCTATCATATTGGCAGCAAGTTGCTCCCTATAGCCACTCTATAGCCACTAAGCTGACATCACTTTGTCCCTCCTGAGAAATGACCAAAAACACCTTTGAATTGGCTCCAAAATGCTGGGATAAATAGACCACTTTTATCTTAGCTAAAAAAGTTAGATTCTAGCTTGTTTTAGCTTTCAAAAACACATCCATACATCAAGAAAACAAAATCCCATAGCACTTTACTTAGCACCTAAAACAGCATTAAAACACTCACTTTCAACCACTACACATTTCAAAAATCACCCTTATCCATGCCAGAACCAAAACCTCATTGTTTCTCTCTTTTTCTTGCTTATTAACAGTAAGGAAAAGAGGGAAATTCAAGCCATCTCTGCTGCTCCAATATTTGGCCAAAAATTGAAGTTTTGTGAGTATAATTTCTTACTTTATCACTTACATTTTATATTTTTAACATTTTTATCAGTTTAGTGAGCTCTTCGTGTTTCCATCACCCTCTTAGGATTCTCATGCATTATTGTGGCCTTTGGTTGTGGTCGTTTAAGATTTGGATGCCTTAATGCCCCTTTGATGTGCAAGATGCCTCATTTCATCCTCATTATTTTGATAGCTCTTGCTCATGCATTTTATGCCATGTCCATGCATCTTGTTATCCTTAATCCATGTATAAATCATTTTACACACTAACTCGCATGAATCATTGTCATATTTAGCATCCATAACATTTTCTTGTCAAAGTGCATAGCACTTTCTTTCTCTAGGTCATTAGTAAAATTAGCATCCCTATTCATGTTATGTGGCATCCCCTTTTATGTTTGTTGTTAAAATGAATGTTTGATGGCTGATAAAAACTAATTTTTGAAACCCCCCGGAGCCAAGCTTGTTAACCTCAACCAATAAGGATTAGCATGGATTTAGTATTTTCCTTAAAGCTACCAAAATATCTTAGGGAAAATTAAGTTTTCTAGATCTGGAATCTTGGTTAAACAAGCTGAAATCTTTTGATTTTGAAATGAAAATGGTCTTACAATTATTCCGTATATGTTTGTGCCTTTTTTTTGAGTCAAAAGCTTGAGTGGTATGACCAATGAGCTATTTCATCATCCCAAACTACTTCGGGGCTATACAAATGAGCTTGTGATGCTCATGCCACTCTTTCCCTTCAGTCATGGATGTTTGAATGTCAATGACTCGAGTTTGGACTCGTAGACATAAAAAACTAAGAGACATCCCTTGCTTTGCTTTGTCCCCTATTGGCAACACAACTATTACAAATTGAAAAATCACTTTAAAATCCTAAACAATTTTTCATGAATTTTTTGCTATTTGTCTATCAAAGCATGTCAAATTATCTTTCGAACGATGTCTTATTCACCCTTAGATCATTCCAGATGAAAGAGTTATGATTTTTCAATTCTAAACTATTTGGAACCTCTAGAATCCGAACATGTATTCTGGTTAGGCCATTCAGGCCCACTAAATGATTTTTCCAAAATTTTCAAACATTTTTGCTAAAAGGTTCATGAAATTCCCTTTTCAGAAAGGTATTTTTTGCAATTTTTTGATGCCAAATGAGTCTGAGGTGATTTTTCAAATTTTGACACACCTTGTCCCTCATATGCTTTGCCAACAGCAGTATCAATCCAAACCTGAAAATTTATTCCCCCAGAAAGTGACTTTTTTAGGGTAGTGGGAATATTTTTAGGATGACCCTAATCAAGTTACCTTTCTAATGGTGTCTTGTCCACCTTCTAAATCCTTCGAACCAATTTAGAATAAATTCAGGAAGCAAGATAGCAAGATGCTGTCCCTTGTTTTTGGTTTTGGTCAAAATTAAGTTTTTTTCTCGAATTTTGTCTCGAGACATTTGAATGTCTCTATGTCAACTCAATTAGACTCAAGAATATGCTCTGACCTCCCATAGGCTTGTATCAAGGCACAAAAACATTTTACATCTTTACCATCCTCATTCAGAATAATTTCTTTTGCCAAAAGTTGTTGAAAGGCTCATACATTCCTAAATCATAAGGTTTTGCTAACTTAAGTTTTCTAACTCGACTTCTCTAAGAGTGTCAAATGTATCACTTTTTAGGATACTCTAATCTTGCCTTTCTGAGGGGATACTTCAACCCTATTTTTTCAAAATTATCAAGATTAAAAAAACATTCTTTTGTCAAAATGATTTATCATCCATGGGGATACTCCACCCCTTACCTTTCGAGGAGATACTACAACCCCACTTTTCAAAATGGTCAAGATTAAAAGAAACCTCCTTTGTCAAAATTATTTATTATCCATGGGGATACTCCAACCCTACCTTTTTAAAGGGATACTCCAACCCTATTTTCAACTATAATTATTTTTTTCTTATTCTCAGACTTCTATGAATACGTCAAACAAATCATGTTTAATCAAGGAATCCAGATCCATCTAAAAAATTATCGATTCGGTTATTCCTAAATAATTGATACCAATCATTAGATAAATTTGAATAGTATATTCCTTTTCTTTATCATTGCATTGAATGATCCATGTTATGTTACTTTATTTATCGTCTTACTAATATGATTTCTTTGTGATAATTATTTGTATTCATGTTTTCCAATCATTTCAAATAAAACTAAGGGTAATGTACAGTGTGGGTATCTCTCCAGTACCCAATGTGGAATATTCCACTTTTAAAGTAACCTCCAGAGGTTTTTTTATCGAAAATCTCTATTTTCCCCATCTCTCTGGGGCATATGTGAGATTAAATCTTTTTTATCAAAACCTAGACTATTTCTACAAGATTCATGCATTAAAAGGGGTTATATCAAAATAATGACAAGCTAAAATCAAAAGAATCGAAATCGAGATAAGACGTAACTAGTAAAGTATCAATTTTGGGCATCGCGAAGAGGTTCATACCTCATCACGCATAACTAACTCCCAAACCCAGACGGTGAATCTTTGCACTACATAGACCACAGGATCAATGTTTTGAGTTTTGTAACTCAAAACATAGGTTTTAATAAGCATTTGGTTATGCCTAGCCCCAAATAATCGATGGTGACTCCAAGCATTGGCCATTTTGCGATGGTCATCCGAGACTAATAAGATGAGCGATTCATCTTATGGTCCCCTTCACTATGCCACAAGTTGAGATTCCATACATTCTCACTTTCATCACATCGCTTAGGAAAAGTCTCGATCAAGAAGACATTCTATGTCAGAAAAATATTTTAAGTCATACACATTCATAGATCTACGAGGATACACCTCGAGGTACGTTATGACATTGTGATTTTTTAGAATCCATTTTAATTTTATAGCTTTATTTTGAGATGTGCCAACACTTTTGGGGACCTATGTTCTCCTAATAAGCTTGCCTTTATAAGTGATAATTTTTAAGGAACATGTATGGAATGTGTGACCAAGTTTATGGTAATTTGGACATATGCTAGATGCATTAAATGATTTGTTTTGTGTTATAAACAAGATTTTGAAGTGAGTTTCTTTTGTGATTGTATTATAACCTAAACCATCTTTATCAAAGAATGCTCTTTATGTTTCTAGCATGTTATTCAATTTTTGTTGTGCCATATAAAACCTTGTAAATGAGTTATGCAAGTTTATGTTCTTCTTGGTTAGATCATCAATATTGACTTGTAACTCATCTACTCTCTTCTTAAGATCATTATTTGCCATGCTTAGTGTTTTATTTTTTTACCTAAGTTTAGAAATTACTTTCTTGTATTTTAAATTCATAACTTTAAAATCTAATACTAATTCATCAAATACATCTTGTAATTTATCAAATGAGTAAATATTAGCATTAGAAGATGCCTTGGGCTCATCATAAGCCATGAGACATAGGTTGGCCACCTCCTCATCATCATTATTGGATGTGTCACTATCACTCTATGTGGCCACTATAGCCTTTTTCTTTTGCTTCCTCGAGTTTGATTTCTTCCACATTGGACATTCAAATTTGATATGTCCCAGTTTCTTGCACTCATAGCAATTAATTTGTTTTGTTCTCTTTCTTGCTTGAGTCTCCTTTCATTATTTCTTTTTTAAGAGGTCTTCTTGCTTTGTTCATTCTCATGAATTTGTTGAATCGTTTCGCTAACATGGCCATTTCTTTATCTTCCTCAACCTCTTCATCATTATCACTAGGAGTGGTTGTTTTAAAAGCAACACTTACCTTCTTTAATGGTTCTTGTCCATGCTTGATCTTCATTTGATAGGTTAAAAGAGAACCTATGAGTTCATCCAAAGAGAGTTTATTGGGATCTTTGGATTCTTCAATTGCTGTCACTTTTGCTTTCAAGACTTAGGAAGAGTATTAAGTAGCTTATTTACCATCTCTTTATTTAGATAGGTCTTTTCGAGTGCCTTCAACCTGTTGATGACATCTGTAAACCTATATGACATTTCTTTGATGGTTTCATCTATCTTTTTCTTAAACAATTCATAGTCAAGTGTGAGTATACTTATTTTGGATTCCTTAACTTGATTTGTTCCTTCATGTATGGTTGCTAACTTATCCCACACTCGTTTGGCATTGTCACATAGTGAGACTCTATTATACTCACTCAGACCAAAAGTATAAAATAATGTGTGCATGGCTTTGGCATCTAGTTGTGCCATTTTGGTGTCTTGTTCAGCCCATTCTTTTTTTTCCTTTGGCCTAACACAATCTCTAACTTTTTTGTTTGGGATGAATGGTCTATTGATGATGATCTTCCATACTTCATAATCGTTTGCTTGGATAAAGAGCATCATCTTTGTTTTCTAATAAAAGTAGTTGTCACCATTAAAGCGTGGAGGTCTCATGATGGAATGCCCTTTAAGTCTTATAGCATTTGCATTTATCTCAAATGCCATGAGACAAACTTCATCTTGGCTTTTTAACTCTTATGGTTTTCTTAAGGCTTTGATTACAATGTTTGCATTCTCCAAATTACACTATCAAGGATCTTTTCTCAAGGTTGTGAGACCTTTAATGGAGACCAAAGCTCTGATACCAATTATTAGCTTCAAAGAAGAGATTGAACCAAGAGGGGGTGAATTGGTTCTACAAAAACTTTATAAATTTAAAGTAAATTAAAAATAAAAAATAAGATAAGGAAGAGAAAAACCAACAATCAATGTATAGAGGTTTGATCCTTTAATTTGGCACTTACATCTTTTCTTCTTAGTACTTTCTTACTAAGGTGATTCTCACAATTCACTAAGCAAATTGTTGCCTTTAAAGTTAAGGTATAACTTTACACTCCTATCTTTTAAGGCTTAGATAAAACCTTTTAATTCTTTTGGGAATTATACCCCAAACTCTCAAATATTCTCACTCACTTTCACACAACCCCTTTTGTGATATGAAAGAAGTATTTTGCAAATAAATTGAAACTCTAGTAGGTAGATGTTCTCTAGAATTTAAATACAAGATAAATAAGATACAAATATGCTTAAAGAGTATGAATTTGATACAAGTGAAAAACAAAGAATTTGATGATTTTGAGCTTTGTGTTGTTTAATGATTCAATCAAATCTGTATCTCTACTTCTTTAACTATTTGGAACCTCCATTTATAACTAGAAAATGATTCATAGACATTGGGCATTTAATGTGGTGGTTGGAGAGCCATTGTAGCCTTCATAAATGCATGTTTTCGTTTAATCCTCCACTATAATATCGATACAATACCAATAGTATTGATATAGAAATAAAAAAGTGACTATTACAACATGTTGCATCAATACAAGGATCTAAATATCGATACTAAGTAAGCTGTATCGATACAAATACCATTTTATTAATATTTGAGGGTTTCAGCCAAACCTTGGCTATTGCTAAGCCTTGTATCGATACACATGGGGTGACTATCGATACTAAGCAGCTTATATAGATACATACACACTTGTATCAATACATTTGAGGGTTTCATCCAAACCTTGGCTACTACTAAGCCTTGTATCGATACTATGCAGGCTGTACCAATACATTTATAATTGTATCGATACATTTGAGGGTTTTTAAGCATAGTATCGATACATTTGTTATTTTTATCGATACCAACCTTTAAAAATGTTTGTGAAATGATTTTTGTTGACTTAAACAAATATAAAAAATTATTCTAAGTATAAATATACCTTTTAAAACATATAATTTTTGATAAATTACAAACTTAGTATTTTTCAAGATGTTTTTCAATTTAAACACAAATACCAAGTTGAGTATTAATTTAAAATAAGTTGTTTGTTTTATCAAAAATGAAATTAAGGTTAATACTTCCTTCATCATTCTTTGGACCATGGCATGAAACTCTTTACAAATTTGAAGGGTATGATCATATACTATACAAAAATCATAAAAATTGTCTATTTTTTCTTTTTTTTTCTCGACGTCATTAACTAATTTGGCCTTTACAAGAATCTGCCAAACTGTGCTCATTGGCGTTCTTAGCTCTTCCATATTGTTCACAATCTTGCAATTTTGCTCAATAATGAACCTTTCTAGGTCTACGTCTGCACAGGTTTGAGATGAATTTGCTCCTTTATTGAACCTTGACTATCATGTTGTTTCAATTTTTCCTTTTTTTTGCCTCCACCTAATTCTTTTTTCAAAGCCTTATCCATCATCCCCAAAGTAGGACTATATTCATAAAGCTTTTGGGAGTTTTTTTACCACTTCACTATAGTACGGTGATTATAGTGTGCCAATAAACCAGACGATCGTTTCCTTCTCTGTCAATAGTGGTTGAATTTGGGTAGCCTTTTCCATCCACCTAGAAGCACAATGCCTAAAGCTTTCATTTGGCCACCTCTACATACTCATAAGAGAAAGGCAAATTAGGATGCCATAGTCATTCGCTTCCCCCTTTTTGATGATGTTAGTAGATGGATAAGTCAATTCATGACATTTTTCATAGAATTCTCTCAGATCGGTCCATTATTCCTTGGACTATTTTTAAGAATGATGAATATTGCTATAAATCGTGTTCTTGAGCATAGTAGCAGTAAGAGAACTCCATGAATTCCTTTCTTAAGCTCACTATCCCAACCTCCCTGAATGCTTGCCATACTCTACTCATTGGTGTCTTGACCTCTCTGACATCTTTTTTGATCCAACAACCTTTTTCATCAATCATGGCATTTAGCTTCAGTTCACAATGATGAGGGAGTGGGTTGGCCCTAACTTTTAGTCTGGGCCCTTGCTCTATTTTGATTATGCCTCTTTTTAATAGGCTTTATACCTTTCTCTTGAATGAGGTGTAGTTTTCAATTGAGTGTCCCTATGTTTTAGCATGGTATTCACAGTAAGCATTCTTATCATACTAGTTAGGGTATAGAGGAGATTTTAGGTCTAAGAATACTAGGGCAACCAATCAGCCACCTAATTTAAGTATGGTAAAAGGTTAAAATGTTCCCTTTCTCAAGGTGCTTGATGATTACTTGGGGCTCTGACATTGTTTATACTATAAGGTTGAATATTTGAAGGGATGTTTTGAATAAGATTTGGTGTGAGGGTGACTGTAGGAGCAATCCCAGTGGAATGAACTACTTATGTCATTTGGTAAAGGCAGAAACCTAACATACTTGGAGCATATACCCCTTGAGTTGAGCCTGGATTTTAAAGAAACTTTGCTGTTGACAGTGTTTACTTCTTTTTGCTTTCCTTTACTTGTTGGTTTTTTAATTGACTCGAATGATTCTCCCATAGATATTTTCCCACTATTGATGGCATTATCAATCATCTCCCCTGATATGACCATATAAGCAAAATTTTTCATGGCGTTTCCCACCAATGTCTCATAGTAAAGAGTTTTTAAAGTGTCGATGAACATAACTATTATTTCTCTTTCAGTTGATAGAGGCTGAACCTGAGCTACCTTATTCCTTCAGCTTTGGGCATACTACTTAAAAATTTCAGAGGCTTTTTTCTCCATGTTCATGAGGGATAGGTGATTTAGAGCCTAGTCAGATACATGCTTATATTGGTTGAGGAACGCATAAGCCAAATCTGTCCATGTTTAAATTTTTATAGGATCTAGCCCTATTTATCATCGAAGAACTGTCTCAACTAAACTATCCTGAAAGTAGTGGATCAGTAATTTTTTATTTTCCTCATACCCGATTATCTTACGATAATACAGGTAAAAGTAGGCAGTGGGATCTACGGTCCCACTATGTTTTTCAAACTCTAGCACCTTGAATTTGTATGGAATGATGAGACTAGAGACCAGTCCTAGAGTCTTCGCGTATATAATTCCAAATCTATCACTTCCTTTGACAGCTCAAAGATGTTTCTCCAGAGATTGGTATTTGCTTAAGTCTTTAACATTTTTTTGGAGACCTTTTTACCCTTTCTTGTTTTGCTTGCTTATCAAGATCTAGTACTATAGGTATAGCAGGCAAAGAGCCTTAAACTAAATGTGGTGCTGCTGTAGGATTGAGATAAATGAATGGTTGAGTTGATGAAATTCTTGCTGTGGAGGAATGTTGTTCATGCAAAGCTGCTTCATGCATATTAGTAGGCTCGATACCACCATCCAAATTACTCTCGAGGTTAATGGATCCTTTGCCAGCATCAACGGTGCTTATTTGTCCTTTATCTGTTAAAGCTTCAGACAACAGTTTTGTTAATTTTGCTATTTGAGATTGAAGTTCTTCATTCCTACGGGCTGGTTATTCTTGAGATTCTCTATACATGAGTTATAATCGCTTAATATGGGACTGATGATCATTCTCCATGGCTTTATGATGGGTACAAGTGTTGTAGTGATGGTGAGCTAAAGATTTTATGTTTCATGACACCTTCACTTTAGATTATTGATGGATGAGACCTTTAGAATGTGTCATGACATGACATGAAAATGGATATAAAGCAGACAAAAATTATGTTATTGATGCAAAGCAATAAAGAATAACCGTTATTGATGCAAATGCAAAAGGGATAATTAGATTAGGAAATAGCTCCACCAATAACATCTTTCATTGAAGTAACCAAAGTCTTGAATACATAAGATTACATTCAAAAATGTCTAACATGATTAAATTATTTAATCACATGTTTTAAGCAATATAGCACTCTTGTTCTTGAGCTCCAGTGGGTAAGATGATACATGCTAAAGATCAAGCCACGTTTATCATTTATTCAGCCTTCAACTGAGCTCCCTAAATTTGTTCAGTGAGATGGTGATGATAAGTCTGATAATTTTGGTATGCCTAATCAACTATTAATTGCCATTCTTGCTCTTGCCATTCTAAGGCCGGTACTAATTCATCCACCTAGTTTTGGCAAGCTTGTAAAGATTGCTTTAAGCCTTGAACCCTGATTGTTAATGTCTCATTCTCAAACTGATTAGCTCTCAAATCTCAAATTTGAGCTTTTAACCATACATTTCTCTTTTGATAAGTTAATGTGAGGGTTCAAGCTCTGACAAGCTTCTCTTTACTATTTTTATCCACTTCTTTCCACTGATGTAGTTCTTTTTTGAGGGTAGCAATTTTTGTTCTCCACTCGATTTAAGACTTGCCTTGGAGTTATAATTTGTTTACTTTACTAACGGCCACATAGTCTTTCTTTAGACTCTTAAGATTTTTTTTGAGATGATTATTCTCTTTATCAGCTCGTTTTACCTTACCTTCACGTAGATAAAGGTCCATCTCAAATTGACTCTTTTCCTCCTTGAGGTGGGCAATTTCCTTAGTAAAAGTGGTCCTTTCTTGTTTGAATTGCTATCTAACCAATTTAATTTTAGAAGGAATTCTTCATCTATAAATACAATAGCAGATGGAGGCATGGCATCATTCGTGCGGTGTATCTTCCATTCATTATACCCTAGGGTCATACTACTTTCTCTCCAGTGTCTTTCTATGCAATAAGTTTACCTTCAAGCATGGAAGGCTAACTAAATTTTTTACTTATAATCTAGCCCACCATATTCAATGTTGCATGCCTTTAGGTCTTGAACAAAGGGGATAAATTGCTGACACAAAAATTATCGAAGGACCAGAATAGGTGCATAGCTGGTATTTCCTTATAACCCAATGAGTGCCACACAATTATAATCCTCATATCTATACATGATGGTTCATAGGGAGAACTAAGCAGCCTTCGATGCCACTTCATCCCTATTGAGACTCTGAAGTTTTTGGATCCATTGTTCCTCAGACTTTTTGTGAAGCCATTCCTTCTCGAGGACTTTAGGGATAGGACTAAAGTCAAGGAAGAAATTGTACGGCCTCATCTTTTCTTCCAGGCAAAAATGGCTAACAAGCCACAGGTGAAGCATAGGTGTACAACCAATGAAACGACTTGTCCTAGTTTTCTTGCCAAAATTAAGGGCTCGAATGGTTTCAGTGATGATAGCAGGTGCTGGGTTAATGTTGCAACACAATAAAAAAATGAGATCTGTCATGCCACTTTGACATAACCTAGTGTCTTTAGGAAAATAACGAGGCCATATATCGCCAAAGTGAATATATCTTGCATTTTATAAACAATGATGGTTTTTGCCATTGCCTCTTTCAAACTAGCCTATCAAATGCATTCATAATTTCCCTTTTTCTTGATGTAACCCTTAATCCATGCCTCTGGTGCACTGAGAATCTAGGCCAATCTTTTTTAAAAAGTTGAAGGGTTTAATGCCTTGATATATATTCTATCAATCTTGGCCCTCTCAATGTTGAGTAGTGGGGTATATTCCTCTACTATGGGGGTCAAATCCTTTTGGTTGAAGGTAAAGCATCGATATGCAGGGTTCTAAAATTGGGAAATGGCTTGCAACGAACTAACATCCAAATTACCTAGAGTAAAAGAGCAATGTCCCCATATCTCTTCGTGAATGATTCCTTTTTGGTACTATCCCAACTGTTCCATATGTACTTAAGATCTTGCTAGTCATTCCAATGATACCCTATTTTGATTTTTTTATGTGCTGTTAAGATATACTTGAGTTTTAAGACATCCCCATCTTCATGCTGCCGTCATTCAAACCAGGTTTGAATTTTCTTGAAAGATTTCAACTCTAGGGTAGACTATCACTCCATGACAGACACCCCTTAGTAGACACTACACCATTGGCCAATTGTCCCATGGTAATGATCATAATGAAATAATGCATGCATGCAAAAAGGAACAAAAAGAGACGATAAGTTAGTAACTGTACAAACAAATAAGCACAAAATGAAAATGCCATGTAAAAGTTTACCCCAAAAGTAAATGGTATATAATGCATAAAGGCGAGCATAATAATCAGATAGCATCACAGCATATCTATGCTAAGATTACCTTTACGTGTGGTGATACAATACCATGTAAGGACAAGCCTGACCAAACAAATGGTGACATTCGTTCATCAATATATGTGTTAAATCATCTACATGTTTACTTATTTTAGTCAAATTATAAACTTCTGGCATAGTAGGTGTGAACATTCGCTCATCATCACCCACTTGCTAAGGAAGGGTAAGCCATAGAACATTATAGCATACCCTAAATAAATAAAAATAATATGACAAATGTGAGAAAAGATGTTCACTTATCGTCACTTGTATAATATGGTATACAGGAGTAAAGGTAAGAAGTGTTTCCTTAAGTGACCCTATTATCCAGGTTATCCTATCAGCATTTTAGTATGGTTTAACATGATTTGGCTCGTAGGGCTCACTATATGAGTTTAAGTAGATGCCTAAATAGGTATCTAAATAATCTTTTGCTCGATAAAGACAGTCAAGGCACTTCGATCCTAGGCCTATCATAGGTTTGGCAGAACAGGTTCAACCCATAAATGTATTTCCCTATGTAATATAGAGGGTTACTCACGCGAGACATAGGTAATTTACATCCTGAAAGGTCTTGCCATGCCTATGCGAAAGGTTACTCACGAAGATGGATGGCTCACTTCCTCCTGATAATTAGGATCCTAGCCTCACCATGGTGTTTGGTGGGAATCTAGTGCAAAATGAAAGTGCACAGTGTGTGTCGAGAAAACTATCAAACCTTTTTTATTTTACTCTATATTACCATACTTATTCTGACCAAAACTCATTTTCTAGAAAAGAATCACAAAATGAAGGCATAAAAAGTAAAAGATTAGAAGGCAAAAATAAAAAGGAATTATACCTAAATAAGTATGGAAACTGAAAAACCAAGGACCAAGCAAGACATGGCTAGTCATAGGCTTAACTCTCTAAGTTTATCCCTAGTGGAGTCACCAAGCTGTCGACGTTCCACCTGCCTGGCTGTTATGAACTTTGAAAGATCCGAATGGCCAAATCGTGCTCGACTTAAAAAATATTTTGATGTTTAACATGAAGAAGTAAAGGACCATTGGACAAATCGCTCATCTAACTAGTCTTTGATGACCACCATGAAGTGGCCATAAACTTAGACTCGCCATCGATCGTTTTAAGTTAGACATGACCGGATACCTATTGAAATAATACTAAAGATTCATTATTTTGGGTTCGGCAGTTTGTTATGTGTAGGGAAGGATTAACACCCTATAACGCCCGAAAATCGGTACCGTCTAACTATATCTTACTTGAATCTTGGTTTCTTCGATTCCATTTTTTATCATTATTTAAATATAATTCCCTCTAATGCATGAAATTTTGGTAAAGATATGAGTCCAGGTTTTAATGAAAATTTCATCACCTATGCACCTCGGAGTGGTGAGAAACATAGGGGGTTTTGATCAAAATGATTTCTGGATAGTTTTTTTTCAAAAAAATCAAATATCTCATGTTTGGTATTAGAGAGATACTAACACGAGATATCATTTTGTGAATTTGAAAATGATTTTTAAAGCATGAATGCTCAAGGTCCCTACAAGATGAAACATATTAGTAAGATAGGAAAGAAAACAATAAACAAATCCACCCAAAAAATAAACATACAAAATATATAAACAAGAAGAAAGCTCGAAATGTATCTCATAGTTATCTTCTATTATTGATGAAAATCAAGACGACAATGTTGAGACTTAGTCAGATTCAGTGGAAATTTGAAGAGAGAAAAAAAGATTTTGATGACTCAGGAATGTCTTAGAAAAAAGTTTAAATTTTAGAAGGAATGTGGAGAGCAAGGTTAGAGTATCCCCTCAGAAGAATGGGGTTGAAGTATCCCTAAAAGTGAAAATTTGATGTCATATTGAGGTAAAAACGAGGTTGGAGTATCCTCGAAAATAGAGGCTTGATATTGGATTTGAGTTAAAAATAAGGTTGGAGTATCCCCTCAAAATAGTGGAGTTAGAGTATCCCCAAAAATAAAAATCTTTGACGTTAAAAGGAATAGGTTATATTTTTGAAAAAAGAGAATTTTTAAAAATTGAAAGCCAAAGTTTTGGCTAAAATGTTCCTCTTTTGTTTAGCCTTGGTCCAAGTCTAAAGGACTCAGGCCATTGGAATGAGCTGAGTGGATCATAAGGGATTCGAACGCTTCAATAAGAGCATTTCAAAAATTAGGCTAGAAATAGAGGACAACATTGCACCATTTCTCTTTTTGAATTTATTTTGAGCTCATCTGGAGGTCTCCAAAGGTAAATGAAGAACCATTGGAAAGGTAACTCGGTGAGGATTAATGTGAAAATATTCCAAAAATCCTAGAAAATCACTTTCTAGGTGGAATTAATTTTTGAACTTTAGCTTATCTTGACACTGACAGCATGTATAGGGTAAAGCAATAATGGACTTTCAAAAATCATTGTGGATTCATCCAGAATTGTTAAAATGTGAATAATACCTTTTCGAAAAGGGAATTTCATGAAATCTATGAAAAAAATTCAAAGGATTCGAAATGTTGTTTGTTGGGCCAAAACAGGCTGAACAGTAGACTACTTGTTAGATATAATAACTTTAGATGGCAAAGATTAAAAAAATCATAACTATTTCATCTGAGATGATCTGAAGGTAATTGAGATATTGTTGGAAAGGTAATTTGAAACCCTTCAAGGGAAAAATACCAATACATTCCAG
>JBBYHO010502535.1:0-23303 GCA_038382025.1 Adansonia gregorii | reverse complement strand
ATGATCTGAAGGTAATTGAGATATTGTTGGAAAGGTAATTTGAAACCCTTCAAGGGAAAAATACCAATACATTCCAGATAAATCATATTTTAAGTAATTTTTCAAAACTAGACCACTATACTGCCAGAACAAAATAGAGGTAGTGTTTGGTATTTTTGGTTTTTGATTGGGTTGAGTTTGGGCCATGGGCGTTCAAACATCCTTAACTTAGATAAAGCATTAACATGGGCATCATGAGTTCATTTCATAGTCCCGAAGTAGTTTGGGACAAGGAATAACCTATTGACCATACCATAATGAAGGTGTTTACCTAAGGACCAAGGATTCACATTTTCAAACAAAAGATTTTGTTTCATTTTTGAAAACCAGGATTCTTATACTCATTCTTCCATAAATCCAAAATTGAATGCTTGCTTTAACCCCAAGGATGGAAAACTAGCTTCAAAAAAAATCTTAAGCTCATGTTATTCTACATATGTGGGAGTTAGCATGTGCTTAACTTAGGGATGGTACTCTTTGAAATCGGGTTTTTCTAGCATTCAAACAAACATCTCAATGAGAACAAAGTGCCACAAACATGATATAGAACATGGAGAACATGTATGCACAAAAAAATGCATGGAGATGATAGATAGATGCATGAACATAGTTAGGATGAAAATCTTTAAAAAAGCATTTTTATTTCATGGAAACTATTAAGCTGCTAGAAAACATATGGGCATACTTATGACATGTTAAGATGCATGCTTTACATGAGATACAGATGTGATTGTGGAAGGAACATGGTAAGGCCATATGGACAAAGGCTGTTATGGTAATAAAAATGTGAAAGAGACAGTATGTAGATACTAAAAAAAAATCAAGATCCTAAACTACCACAACCAAAGCCACAAAAATGCATGAGAGTCCTAGGGTGGCCATAAAAGCATAAAAAGGGTTTACTAAGATGATTTTGATGATAAAACAGAAAATATAAAGATCAAGGTAGAAGGGATATACTAAAAGCTTAAACTTCCCTTTTCTTCAGAGTTGTGGTTATAGGCTTAATTTTTCCTTCTTCTTGCTATTATTTAGAAAGAAAAAGATGAAAAACTGTAGCTTTTTGGTGGTATGGTTGATGGTGAGGCTTTTTAAGGATCGAAATGTATGGAAAGTTGGGTTTTTAAAGGTTTTCTAGTGGTGTTTTAGGGTAGCTACGGGAATGGAGTATGAAAGTCAGTGAAATAGTGTTTTTGGAAGTGTTTTTAGGGCTAAGAATGGCTGAAGATTGGTGGGGATAGGTGAAGAGTTTTTTAGGATTGCTGAAGAATTTTTTTTATAGTTGGGAGCCTTTTTCTAAGGTAGCTTCCTCTACTTTTTTTTTGGTTCAGCACCCCCTTTTTAGAAGACAATGTAAAAGGCCTCATTAATTTTTCTTTTGCAGCAGGGCATATCTTCAGCTACCATGTTCATCTTTTTATTGGTTCTATCATGCTGACCATAGGGGTAGAAAAGTTGTGAAAGCCTGCAAGTTGGAGATATGCCTACCACCTTATTACACCCATATATTTTATGAAAGTGACCTTTGTCATTAATTGTTTGGACTCTAATAATTTGTTAGAATCCATTAACGAACCCATAGTTAAGGTTTACAATGTTATATGATTATTCTTTGGTGCAAAAATATGTTTAAATCATGTTTTGGAGGCTAAAAATGGCTCAAAATAGGAAAAAATTTCTTGGTGTGTCGATACACAACTCTCGAATATCAATACAATGAGTTGTGTATCGATACTAAGAGCAAAAAAATGTTTTCAGTCTCGAGACTTAAAGGCTAGTATCGATACTCCATGGATTTTATCAATACTTATGCTTGTGTATCGATACATTTTTCCAAAACTCATAACTTTAGCTACTGCCGAAGTCTGTATCGATACAAACAAGCCAAGTATTGATACCATATCTTGGGTATCGATACTACATATGGAAATTCAAAATTTTGGTAATGTGAAAGCCTTATGATGGTGTTTAAGCACCTACATGACCCGTACATACCTTAGGCTCCTTGAGTTATCTTATCTTTGTCACAAAAAGAGGGAAAATTGCCCCATTTTTGAATTTTTCTTTAAAGCAGTCCATAGGCATTTTAGGCCTTCCCAAAAAAACTTTGTTGCCGAGCGACTTGATTATTTCCCAGCTTTATTTTTATTTTTTTATTTTGTCACTTTTTACCTAAACCCCTAAGCTACCAAAAATTGGTTCAAACAAAATAAGGTGCCTACAATGGCAATGAAGATAAGAAAGTATTATCAGGATAATGTTTATTATAGACATGGTTTAGGGATTTTATTAAGTAAAGCCAAATAATTGTATTTGAAAAATTAAATAACTATTTGATAATTACTTAATTTAATTATTTAATATTATTTCCATGAATTAAAATTATTTTACTTGGGTTTTAGAATTTAATTATGAAATAAATTATCTAACATGCAAATTTAAAGCTTAGGCTAAAGACCTTAATTATCAAGTCAGAAGAGTTTAGTTGTGACCCATTCCAAGTTCGGCTTGCTAGTGGGCTAGACACATGGACTAGCTATGTTTGGTGTGGCATTGGGCTAAAATATTAATTAGTTAATATCAAATCCAATCTTGGACAAGTAATTAAAATAATTTTAATTAGGCTCCAGAAAACACTTCAAATTAGGGCCACCTTATGTGTATGTTAGTATTAGGCTTAGTTAACCTAATAGTTAAGCCTATCTTAGCCTAAGGTTTATTTAAATACCTTATTAGGGCTTTCTGGCTGATTAGAAGCATTAGAAAAAACCTTGGGCACCAACCTTACACTTTTCTAAGGATAATAGCTATGCTTCCTTAATCTCTCTTTTAATTTCCATCGATTTGATAAGTGTTCATGAATTATTCTCGACACCATGATATTAGAAATATAGTTTCCTAACATTGAGAAAGTTCTTCACAAAAGTTGTAAAATTGGTCAAATTTTGAAATCGTTGCTTCTCTAAGCCTGATTATGCAGATTTACTTCTTAGGTGATCATAAAGAATTTTTTATCACAACAAAGATGCAAATTTGTTTTGTATCCTAAAGGAATAAAATGGAATCAAAAATTGGGATTTTTGGATTCTTTTGCTTGCATTTGAGCAAAATAGCTACTCCTCTATAGAGTTATTTTTCTTGTCTTTAGCATGATAGGCAATGGAATTATTCCTCAATCATTTTAGATTTAAACCTATTAGCTATATATCTTTTGGTTAAGGCTAGCACTGAAGAACTGCCAGGCTTCATGAAGGTTTTAATAGGCATCAGTGTGGATCACCATTAGTGATAGGGCACTTGCACTATTTTTATCCTTAAAAAAGATTCTAGTAATTAACTCGTGGTGCCTTCAAGCAGGGATTAGCATGCTTAGAGTTACAGTCTCTAAGCAAGAATGATTTCTAGTAGATCTATGCTTTTAAATTGCAGTCTGATTATGTGTACATCATTTCCTAAAGATCCTAAGAAAATCTGAGCCTTTCTTTGTTTAATTCCACTATGTAAGTTTAATTTTGATTAAATTTTTATGCTTATATTGATATTTATGAGCTGAAGATTACCTTATTATGGTATTAGCCTAAGGTTTATGGATTACATGTGAACAAGCATGCTAGTTTTTGGTGATCAATCTGAATGATTTGTGTTTGATTTAGTGATTATTTGGTTTCAGTAAAATTGTTTTTCTTTAATTTCTTGAATTTGGATAACATGTAATTTTTGGCTTTAATCATGTTTTAATGTGTTTAAATAATTAATTAAATTTTTTTAATTGATTTAGATTAAAGTCCTAACATGTCTTAAGGTTTCAGATTGTTTCAATGTTGCTTTGATTTGCTTCTTTAATTAAAAATTAAAGAAATTGTTTCTTTTCATTTTTAATTTTACAGATGTTAATCCATGTTTATTATCAATGTTAATTAGTTTAAAATATGGTTTTTCTAATTACATTTATAATAAAGTCATCTGTCAACATTTTAGTGTTGGATATTGCTAGGATGGCTTTGTTTTGGTGTTTTGATGGTACTAAAATTTTTAGTAGCTATTAGAGTGAATTTTTCCTTGTTCTCCTACCTTAAAAGTGTCATGAAAAGTTCATAATACTTTTTGGAAAAATTAGATTAAAATCGGAGTTGAAAATGGGTAAATTTTAAGCCATATCAAGTGCATTACATGTGCTTGATATGTGCGGCACATCATCTTCCTCATTAGAATCTTGATGTGTCATCATCCATGGCATCAAGATGTTGCTACAAATTTTCAGTATTTTTGACATTTAGTAAGAGGAAGATAATAGTGTTTGAGTTGGATTAGAATGACTAAAAAAGCCATGCATGGAGCAGACTCTTAGTTGGACTAAGATTTTGGAGAGGTTGTGTTCCATTGAAACTCATACTTATTATCAAACATCTAATTATCCAATTGTATTAATTTTCTTAAATTGTTTAAGACATGTATTGGATTATGTAATAAGTATGGAATTAAACTTGAATTAAATTGTTTTAATGGAAAACTATATTTAATTTAAATGATTAATCATACTTAGAGTAAGATTTGTTCTAGTGCGATTAAATAAATACTAATCAAGCAAGAAAATTAGTTTCTTAATTAAATTAAATATGGATCAATTACTAAGACTTTAAAAAATTAGAAACTACTTTACTAAATGGTTTAGGAAATATTAAATGTTAAATAGTTTGTCTAAATTAAGAAAAAATTATGCAAAAGTTAGCTAATATCCAAATTAAGACAAACAACGTAAAAGTTAGGTAAATGTCCAATTTAATGTCTTAAAATGTCATTTTCAGAGAAAGTGTTTTCTAAAATTATTTGTTCAAATTAAGACAAAGTTATCTAAAAGTTACATAATGTCTTAATCAAGACAAACAACCAAAAAAATAAGGTAATAAACAATTTAAGACAAGTTTCCTGAAATTTAGAAATTTGATTAAAAATGTTTTAATTAAAGAAAAAAAATTACTAAATAATTTTATAAATCATCCTAAATTGTTTGAAAAAGTTTATGCAAATGACACATAAGATTACAAAGTGATATTAGCATAGCTAATTTTGTTACATGCTTATAATATTATTATGTTGAGAAGAGGAAGATTATGGACTAGACCTTAAAATGAATAGGTTATGGATGGTTGAATTTTTCTTTTACTATTTATTTGAATAAATAGGGTTTGGAAAGCCTACCTTTTCTTTTAATTCTAGGTTGTAAATTTTGTTTTCACCTAACTCCCTTTAAATATAACTTGAGCTTTCTTATAAAGAAATATAATCATTATAGAGAACATGTAGATTTAGGATTAGGTTATGATTAGAATTTATATAAATCCAAGATGTAATGAAGATGGCATAAAGAAGAAAGAACCAAGGAGATCATGATCAAGACTTATGAAGACCTTGTATGATATCCCTCAAAACTTAAGTAACTAAAGAAACTATATAGATAAAATCTATAATCATCCTAGTAGATTGCATGTATTAGATTTATTTTTGAATATATATATATATGTAATATATGATTGAACAAATTCTAAGCATGCTAATCAAACAAAGCAATGAGGCCCAAGATAAATAATAAAATTCCCTCGTAAAATATTTAGTCCATGCCTAAGCATGATTAGACACCTTCCATTGTGATAACAAGGTACTCTAGTTTTGGTCATAGGATTTGTTGCGTTGCTTAAGGTTCTTTCAGCTCAAATGACTTGAATCATGAATAATGGATCCTATTTAACTATTGTTGTATTATTCGATTGTGTCTCACTTAATCATATAACTTAAGAGGTGATCGTTAGGTGAAATGCATATGATGTATTTAGGCAAAGAGTTGTCATCTTACTAATTTAAAGTTGCATATAGATGAAATCGGTAAACTAAGTTACCTACCTAAGTAGCTTTTACATGATCTGTTGAGTTCCTTAAGGTTGTGTAAAGGTGAAAAGGTGCATGGCTTTTTAAAAAGATCAAACATTAAACTTCTAGGATTATGGTTGAGGGTTGTAATCCTAATAAAATAATGGGGACAATCATTAAAATTGTAAAACCTTACTTAAATGATTGAAATTGCAAATTATTAACTCTAAAAAGTTTTGGTTCATAATAGATAAAAACACAACATGACTAATAGACTATTATTAAGTAGCATATGTAATACTAATAAGCTTAATGGTCTACAATCCATTGACTAGTCCCACACTGAATGATATATCCAAGAATAGCTAACTAGGTCATGGCAATCTATCAAGTTTATATTAATGGCCCTAACTAAGCCATATTGTGATGATGGTTAGTTTGATACTTGAACCCTAAAAGAAACTATTTAAGCTCATGAAATCATCTGAAACCTTAAAGAATTTCCTATAAAGATAATCATAGTGAGAGGTTTGACATCCATAAGGAATCATTTCTAAGTAAGATGTCAGAAGGTAGCCTAAGTAGGCCTCATATGATAGGATGTATTTCAAGACTTAGCACTTTAAGAGATATAAACACAACATGAGTAATAGACTATTATTAAGTAGCATACATGATGCTAATAAACTTAATGGTTTTGAATGCATTGACTAATCCCATATTAAATGGCATATTCAAGAATAACTGACTAGGTTAGGGCAATCTACCAATTTCATATTGATGGCCTTGACTTAGCCATATTATGATGATGGCTAGTTTGATGCCTGAACCTTAAAAGTCACAAATAACTATTTAAGCTCATGAAATCATCTGAAACCTTAAAGAATTTTCTATAATGATAATCATAATGAGAGGTTCGCATCCTTAAATAATCATTTCTAAGCAAGATGTTAGAAAGTAGCCCAAGCAGGCCTCATATGATAGGATATAATTTAAGACTTAGCACTTTAATGGATAATGATCCATGTGTTATCCATATATTTTTTTGAAGAAAGACAATGGAGATGAGAAGGGAATATGCCAATTTTATGGAAAGCTAGGTTAATATAGTCAAGATTGCATGGAAATATTTTAATGTGATTAAAATTAGGAAACTTATGGAAGTTCTATATCATATATACATCAAGGTTAATTCACTTTTCTCGGTATATGATACGCAAAAGTGGGTGTTTAAATACATATGACATATTGTGAGACCTAAATGAAAGGACTAATAAAGATGGACTATAGATAAAGGTAACATTGCTGGTACTGATCAAAGCTTGCTTTCTTAATTAATGTTTCTAAAATATGATCATGATTTATTCATAAATATAAGATCTTTATTTTGGCATTTACATTAAGGATGATTGCTGACTTTTGATGCCTAGCTTAGATTCAATCCTTATTGAATAAATCATTAATTATACACTGGTAATAGTGTTAAGAATACTAAATGGCCTATTACTTATAGGTTTCAAAATAGTTTACAAATCCAACACCCTTAAATCTATACATGTCAAATTTAGTAAGAGACTTTTGTGATTCTTTAAAAGTTAAAGATCAAATTTGACTTACTGATAAATAGCTATGAAGTTAAAAATGCAACCATTGGAAAGTGTTCCAAAAAAGATATGATTACATGTTTATAAACTAAAGCTCATAGACAAGCTCTTTTGTTTAGGATCACAGAAGGAGTTATATTTGGATTATTAACTCACAAGCTAAAAAAGGATTTTGTAATAGTTGGTAAAGTAACAACTAAGCCATATTATAAGAATTTGGGTGTTGTTGCGATCTGAATAGTTAATGACTATGATAATGAGATTATCATGAATATAACTAAAACATGTTCTTGTAATTTACTAAAGCTTTGTCCAAGTTATCATACAGTTGCTAATCAAAAAAGTTTGGTATTGGATGCATTAGCGATTGGCTAAGTGCAAGTGGGATATGTTAGTATATGCCGTAGAGCCAATCGGATTGGATGAGGCATATATAAGTTAATAATGTAAACTAATCACCTAGGTTAGTAATTTAAGGTTTTCCTTCATATTAGTGGCATAATTGATAATCATGCAAACACTAATTACATAAAGCCTATGACAAAGAATGGCCTTGCAAATTTATTAATGAGTTATAGCAATAAGATCCTTAGGCATCAAAGCATGTTTCTAACAATGTTCCTAGCCTTTGTATTATCAAGACAGGGCAT
Organism: Adansonia gregorii; assembly: GCA_038382025.1. Lineage (NCBI taxonomy): Eukaryota > Viridiplantae > Streptophyta > Magnoliopsida > Malvales > Malvaceae > Adansonia > Adansonia gregorii. Next base: position 15,145 of record JBBYHO010502535.1, on the reverse strand, counting down.
TAACAATGCACATGACTAGCATATGCTAAGCCTCCATGCATTGGGTGCATGCAACTCTTTGATCTCATAGAAGTTGAAATATAAGGATACTATAGTGAACCACATGGGAACTTTATTTGGTATAATTCACTCAAGTGTTTATGGAATATGTTCTAATGTGCTATTCATGTGTATTAGTCCTCAAACTTATGATACTGGTCATCTCATATAAGGAGTGTCATACATTGATTTATCTGAAATAGGTTTGCATTATGTTGATACTTAAGGTAGGATATGTTAGGTAGGACATTGAATCATATGGTGGACAAATAAGTGATCCAAAAAAGATTCACCACTTTGAGTGAAATTGGAGACATATCTTATATGTTCTTGACATTGGTAAACTTGATAAAGTCATTGGCCAATGCATGATGAATTTAGGGAAAGTTGTTTCTCTAAATTCATGATGTTAACTAAAAGCTGTAAGTACTAATATGGATTGATATATGAGTAGATACTACATTGTGCTTATTGTCTTTCTAGGATATCTGGTGAAAGGAATAAAGTATAATAAGAGGTTGGAGGTTTCTTAAGTGGTCATATTAACGCTTCTTGCATGCTAATGGCAATGATGCCTATGCTAGAGACTAACGTTGGTCTGTAAATATAAATACACTTAATTGGGTAATTACACTTATTGCCATTATGATGGAAACCTAATCGGTCACATGTAATAAGATGATCTATTGCATTAAAATCGAGATTTAAATAAGTATGAATTAATTAAATAAAAGTTATAATGAGGAGGATTTAATTGAATAAGTTTAGTTAAGAATAATTTAATACATGAATTAGATTTATAAAATCTATTTAGACGTGTCTTAATATGATAATACAGATAAAAATGTCCTATCAAGGAAATGTCTATTGTAGACATGGTTTAGGGATTTTATTAAAAAAGCCAAATAATTTTATTTTGAAAATTAAACAATTATTTGCTAATTGTTTAATTAATTATTTAATATTATTTACATAAAGTAAAATTGTTTTGCTTGGGTTAAAAAATTAATTATGAATTAAATTATCTAGCATGTAAATTTAAGGGTTGTGCCAAAAGCCCTAATTATCAAGTCAAGAGAGTTTAGTTGTAAACTACTCCAAGTTGGCTTGCTAATGGGTAGGTGCATGGAATGGCTATGATTGGTGTGCTATTGAGCTAAAATATTAATAAGTTAATATTAAGGCCCAATCTTGGACAAGCTAATTAAAATAGTTTTAATTGGACTCCCTAAAACACTCCAAAGTGGGGCCACCTTATGGGTATGTTAGATTTAGGTGTAGTTAGCTTAATAGTCAAGCCTAACCTAGCCAAGGTGCATTTAAATACATTATTAAAGCTTTTTGTCTAATTAAAAGCATTAGAAAAAATCCTAGGCACTAACCCTAGACTTCTCTAAGGGGTTTGGCGTAATATTTATGTTTTCCTAAGCACTTTTTGCATTTCTATTGATTTTCTACATGTTTTTGAACTATTCTTGACACAAAGAAATTAGAAAAATAGTTTTCTAGCATTAAGAGATTAATTTATCAAAATAGTTATGAAATTGGCAGAATTTCAAAATCTCTACTTTCCTAGCATGATTACGTAAATTTCCATCCTAGGTGATCAGAAAGTGTTTTTGTTCACAACGAAAGAAAGAAAATTAGTATTTTATCCTAAAAGAATCAACTAGAATAAAAAATTAGGATTTTTGGATTCATTTACTTTTATCTGTGAAAAAAAGCTATTTCCTTATAAAGTTTTTCTCTTTTTTAATGTAACAACATGGGGATTGATCCTATATCACTTTAGATTTGAACTTAGTGTAATTATATCTTTTGATTGAGGCTTGACAAGCCTTCAGGCTAGCATTAAAGAACCACTAGACCTCATGAAGTCTTCAATAGAAATCTATGTAGATCACTATTAGAGGTAGGACACTTAGAATGCTTTTGGTTTTAAAAAAAGATTGTATTAATCAACTTATGGTGCCTTCATGTAGGGATTAGTACATTTAGAGTTATGAGTCTCTAAGTAAATATGATTTCTAATAGATCTATGCTTTAAATTGCAGTCCAATCACATGTACAACTCTTTGTAAAGGTCTTGAGGAAATCTAATTTTTTTTTGTTTTATTTCGCTACGTAAGTTTAATTCTAATTAATTTTTTTTGCTTATATCGATATGCAAGAGCTTGGGATTTCCTTTCAGCTGATCCATAAGCCATGCCATTTAAAATGATGGTGTAACTTTTGCATTTCATTTTGAATTTGAAATCATCATTATTAGTGAGATATGAAAATAAAATGATATTTCTTGACAATCTAAGAACATAAAAATATTCTTTTACTTCCAAGGTCATGCTTGTAAACAATAATAAGGTATAAGTTCCAATGGCAACTGTAGCAACCTTTACCCTTATTAAAGCCTAACATTGTTCTACTTTTCAGTAAACTTATGTCATTACATAAATGTGATCCATAGCTCGAATTATCTATCTAGGTTGTTGAATCAAGAGTGGAGTAATTTAAGTTAATCATGTGAAGGTCAGCTACTTTCCTTGCTTTCAAAATGCTTTCAATTTTATATAGTAATCCAAACAATTTGGGCTTATGGCGTCTAAAAATGCTTCGTAATTTAGCTATAGACACCCCATTTTATCTGTGCCATCATCTAGGGTGTCAAAGGTTAGTATTTGAGGCATCATTAAGATCATTTAAACTAGCATGGATTAGTCATCTGTCATTCCCAGCTGAGGTAAGGCGTACAGAGAGCCAAAGATACATAAATTCATACTTTCACTTGTATATATTGATATAAGGCCTTCACGTAATCAAAATCCAAAAATCTATTATTTTTATTAATATAGGGGAACATGTATTAATGCATGAAGAGAAATTTTTTTGATAAGGTCTAGCCTTATTTTTGTATTGGATTTCAAAAATCATCAAAACATAAACATAAATGCTACAAAAATAGTAAACATAGCAATAGTCAAATTTCTTTATGGATCTTTAAAGATGATGAATATATATGTAGTAATTTTTTAAAATTAGAATCAAGATTTAACCATCGATATGATCAGAAGTTACATTGATTTTTATGTCAAAATCTAAAACGCAAAACTCTAGGAAGCTAATTTCTTGAAAGATTCCTAAATATCACAAACATCACACATGTCTTGCTTCTAACTATTATCCCACATAGGTAGCTGTTAAAACCTTTTTAAAGCTTGATAGTTCTTTAGTGCCAGCTAGAAGGGTTGTTAACCCTTAACCAAAAAGGAAATTTAAATCTTGAATCAATTAAGAACCATGAAGAGAGAATAAAGCAAGATTATGCCAAGCATAATGGCCTTTAGGAAAGCGATGCAATCTTTAGGGTTTTGTGTAGGTGGGAAATATGTTTCAAAAAACTAAATTTTGTCTAATAAAATATGTTTTCTCAAGATATTTAGCAGTTTCCTACCTCAAAATTAGGTTAAAAACTTTTTTAAAAGCCTTTAGGCCATCATATGTACATATACTAGCTCAATCCTACTCCTAGTCGGATTTAGAATAGAATAGTTTTAACCAAGTTAAAACTTCCAAAGCAAGTTGAACTTATTCCCCTTGTTTTGGGTTAATTAAATTTTTATCCAACTCTCTTATGCCTTGGTCGAAACATCCACAAATTTTGAGCAAAAAAAATCGACCTAACAAGATTGGGCCATATTTCCTATAAATGGCATAACATGTTTCCTTGAATTTAATCTAATTAATTCAATTATTTTTTTATCTAAATAAATAATATTTAGTTAAAAATATAATTATTAATAATTATAAAATGTTAAATAAATAATTTGGAAACACAAATTAGCTAGCATATACACATGCCTATGGATTTTATCATTATAAAATCCTTAATTTAGTTAAAAACTATTTTAACTTAATTTTAATGCCATTTAACATTAATTATCAAATAATTAATATTACAATAATATTGAAGGAATAATAATAAATCATGAGATACTAAATTTGATTGTTAATCAAATTTCGAGTCTAGGTGAAACCCTATTTTAACTATAATTTTGTTTATACATCCTTATAATTTGTCTTAATTTGGACATTATTTCAATAAGAAAATCTTGTTATTAATGCTTAATTAGATGACAAAATCTAGATTTCACAAATCTAATTATCTCCTAAATAATTGAACTTGTTCAATTAAGTGTTTCATTCAAATTACCTTTTATTTAATTAAGTCATGCTTAACTACATCCTATATATAATCTAATAGATCTACCTTATTATGAGTAAACTATTAGATTTCTAAGATGTTGGTAATGAACATAAATAATCTCATTAATTATATTTATAGGTCAAGAGCAAGATCTAGTAACCCTTCATGACCATCCAAATGTTAAAGAGTTAGTGTAACCTTATAAAAACCTTTTAATAACCAACCTTTTAGTGCAGTATGGTGTTTTCCCCATACATCCTAGATAGAGGATAAGCATGGTGTAGTGTCTACCTAAACTTCTATCCATATTCATCCTTACAACTCGTGGCAATGTTCATGTATATATAAGGAACTATTCCTTATAATCCATTTATGCTCTGGCTGGAGACATTAATCTAATCAACCATAGTTAAAAACACTTTACGTATGTCTCAAATGTCACTTAGAGTGATTAATCCTTTTTGGATCACTCATTCACCTACTGTATGATTCATGCTATACCTAAAACCACCCTACCATAAGTATCCATCTATTATGGATCTATTCATGGTGGAATCAAAGCATAACACCTTTTCATACAAAATGACTTCATATCACAAGTCTAAAGACTATTATACATGACTAGCAAATGTGAACATATTCCATAGAAACTTAAACGACTTATACCAAATGGAGTTCTTATTTGAGCCATATTCAGTGAACTTGTTTCCATAAACTAAGCACTTATATGCCATTAACTTGGGACAAATCAAAAAGACATTTTGTTTTCAAAACCAGAATGTGTAACCTCATTTAACCTCGAATCCAAACATGAAAAGCTTGATTTTCCCTAAGATTGGAAGATAAATTGACAAAAAGACATTAAGTCCATATTAATCTTCATTTATTAAAGTTAATATAAACCTAGGTTGGGGTATTTTTAAAAACACATTTTTAGTACAGCAAACAACCATAACATAAAATTAGAAAAAAAAGCTAATAATATAACAAAAATAAAAGACATAAAACAAATATCATCAAGAGGCATAAATATGTAACCATAAATATAGTAGCCTGTCCCTATATTAAACTTAATCTTTTTATTTTTTCTTGCTCGTTTTGCCAATTGAAGTTTAGATATGGTGAAATGGTTAGGGTTTTTCAAATGGATAAGATTTTTTTTTTACATTTGAGTAAGGAAATTTAAGTTGACTTGTGGGGCAACATATAGTTACATAGGAAATAGCATCCACTTCCTTTTTTTTCTTTTTTTCTTTATTTTTTTACTTTTTTATTATTTTTTCTTTATTTTTCTTTCTTCTCTTTCTTGTCCTACCAAACCTAAATAGCTAAAACTAATTTCCAAAATCTAATGGCTGGCCATTGCACTAACTACTGATTATTAATAACCATTCGACTCTAACTTCACCCCTAAGTTGGCTTTGACCTTCCTTTTTTAAATTTAGAGTTAATTTTTCCTAAATCTTTCTAGATTTTCCCAGACTAATAAGAAAACTTTAAACTGTTGCCTTAAATCGTATCGCTGTCCATCGTTAGATCATCATTGAATTCCAATATGTTCTTCTTCTCTTTATGGTCTTCTATTTCACCACTAAAAAAATACCAAAATCTTCAACTAAAAATAATAGCTTACTCATCCAAGCTTTTCAATTTTTTGTGTTTTTCTCTATGTCTATGTGTTTTTTTTCTTAATCAACTAAAAGTTAGAATATATGCATAAAAATCTTAAAATAGTTGGTGATATTATTGATGGGTTAGGGGATATAGATTTATGAAGAGGTTGCATTATTGGCTCTACAGCAAAAGAAAACAAATGAATGTGTTGGCTACCATGGCAGCTAGCTTTGTGAGGGAGAGAACCAAACAATGAGCTGGTTGCCACGCTAAGCATGGCAAGCAACCTTTTTTTTTTTCATTTTTGTTATTATTTATTATTATTATTATTATTATTATTATTATTATTTTTGGCATTTGGTAAATTTGTCGAACATACATTAGAAATGGCCTACTTAATCAAATCATTTTCAATAATGAGTGACCCAAAAACTACCTAGATAAAATTTAGTGTCTATGGTTACCCTTCTTTAGCCATTGCTGCGTATCAAGAGGAAGGCAAAGACAAATAGATATTGTTTTGTCTGGGGTGTACTTGATATTGCCTTATGCGCCTGTGACAAAAAAAACAAAAAAAATATTTTAGTGGCAATTCAAATTTTTGCAAAAAAGTAAAGTTTAAGTTTTTGGATGAGAGACCTCGACTATGATCCTAGACTCAACCTATCCCTAGGTTCAACCTATTGAGTTCTCAGATGAAAAGCCTACACTGTGATCCTGGCTTGACATATGTCTAAGTTTGACTTGAAAATAATCAATGCAATTGTGCCAAATCACGGCCAACAACATCAAACTATAAAAAGATTTCTTGACAAAGTTTTTTAGATGGTAAACATAAACTATAATCTGAGGCTTGACCTATCCCTAGGTTCTACTTAAAAATGATAGAATGCTAATGCGCTGAATCACAACTAGGGCATTGGACTTTGAAAGGATTCCATGACAAAGGTTTTTGGATGAAAGATCTAGACTATGATCCTAGGATCGACCTATCCTTCGGTTTATGTGAAAAATGACAAAATGCCAATGCTCTAAATCATAGCCAACGACATTACACTTTGAAAGGATTCTTTGATAAAGGTTTTCAAATGAAAGCCTAAACTATGATCCTAGGTTTGACTTACAAATGACTAAATGCCAGTGTGTCAAACCATGGCCAGCAACATTGGACTTGGAAAAGATTTCTTGATAAATTTTAGATTAAAGACCTAGAGTACAATCCTAAGCTCGAACTATCTCGAGGTTTAATGTAAAAATGGCAAAATGCCAATGTGTCAAATAATGGCTAGCAACATTGAACTAAGAAAATATTTCTTGACGATTTTTGAATAAAAAAAAACCTAGACTATGATCCTAGGCTCAACCTATCATTAAATTTACTTAAACTGATAGAATACCAATATATCAAGTCACAGCTAGTAATATTAGACTTTGAAAGGATTTTTTTATAGAGGTTTTTGACAAAAGGCCTAGACTATATCCTAGGCTTGACCTATCTCTATGGTTAACTTAAAATTGATTGAATGTTAATGCACTGAATTACGGCTAGTGATGTTAGACTTTGAAAGGATTTCTTGAAAAATGTTCTTAATATAAGTTTCTAACATAGGTTAATTAGATGAATCTAACCTAATGGCATCATTGGGCTTGACTTTTAATAACAAGGGGCCAATTAGCCAAAACTAACCTATTGACATTACTAGCTGATTTTTGATAATAGGGACCAAGTAGCCGAGGCTGACCCACCGATATCCTTGGGCTTGATTTTTTTGATGCGATATCTTAGAGATAGGGTTTTACTTAAGAGACCCTTTGATTTATTGATTTTTGAAGTCAAAGGTTCTTACTAGAAAGTTCTTTATCATCCAAACAATTTTACTCAACATGATACTGATAAAATGATGTTATGTGTTATGAATACATGAACTAATGATACAAGTACTAACTTTCTTGATAACATTAATACATGATAAAGTCCAACACTGGAATAGACATTGTGAGTTATCCTCTTGGCTAAAGATTTAACTGTTATTTTCTTGATGCTATAGTTTAAAGCGCTAACTCTAGATTTAATGGGCTTTATGATCATGACCTCTTTTAGAAGATTTGATGCTTGGTTAGTTGTTATCTTGACATGGGATATATGTGTTCTTTTCGATAGGGTGAGAATTTGGATGATCATGTTTCCTGGCTTAGGATGTTAGATGAATTTTTTGACAATTTAGGAATTTGTGTTTCTAACAAGTTCAATTGGTTTTTGTCATTGGTTTGAAGACTAGGTGACCTTTGGCTTGGTTGTCTATGTATCCTGATTGGATTGGTTAGTGTTTGAGTCTTGGTAGGATTTTTTGATTAGGGTGTATGAGTCTAGCTTAGGTTGGTTTTAATAGTTTTTCATGATTGGTGACTATGGGAAGTAAGGAAAAGTTGACATATAATCATGACAGATAAGCATTGAGTGTAGGTAATTCATGGTCTTGGCAACCAAGGTGTGAACAAATCTCTTTGTGCTATTTTGATTTTTTCAATGTAATATCAAGAAAACTTAATCTTTTTATGATTGGTAATAAGAAAAATGATACAATTTTGTTTACATTTGATGAAAATGTGTAATGATAATAAGGTAATCTTTCAGGCAATTAATGCTCTTGATAATCATGACATGAATGTTTCATCTGATGCACTTCAAGATTTTTCCTAAATGATTGTTTGAGGTAAGCCAATTTTTTTAAAACCCCTAAAGTTGCCTCATGCCATTTTACAATTGCCCTAAATTTTGGTATTTCTTCCTTATCCATCCATACTCAAGATAGCTTTAACCTAGTTGAGTTTGTTATTATCTAAGGTTTAGTTAAGGGTAAGGTTAAATAGGATTAGATTTATAAGGCCATTGTAAGGCAATGTTTGATTAAGGCCTTTCATTGGTATACGATTTAGGTACGACATGTAGATGTGAAAGGTCAAAAATTCAAAGTAGTGACAAATTATGGCCAAAGATTCTTAATATTAACCGAAAAGGTTAGAATTCAATCTGGTTAACAACATAGAGTCAAGAGTCGATGCCAAAGGTTCGAAGGTCTAGACTTTTACAAATTGATCAAGAAGAGAAGTTGATGTTCTTCCACATGAATTTTTTAAAATCTTATCATGATGCTCTTTTAGCTTGCAAATGTGATAGTTTAACAAGTACTAATCTTGGCTAGTGACCCCTAGTTCTTAAGATGAGTACTAGTCTTAATTAAGGGGTATTGCTTAGAGAAGTATTCTGATAGAGGTTTTGGAAATTGGATCTCTAATCCTAACTCATAAAGGTTTTATACACCTTGAAATTGTAAAAGTCTTGATAGCTGTTTGATCAGGTGGGATGATTTTTTTCTTTTCGCTATACAAGTAACATTGAAGATGACTTATGGATTTCTAACCATGGTCTAGGCTGTCTTTTTTTAGGTTTTCACCGTTGAGCTTCATTCTTTTTTTCTTGACTTTCTTTTTTGATTGACTACTTCATCATACTTCTCAAGGACACTTAAAATTTTTCCAAAAAATAATTTCTAAAAAAATAAGGTCATCAGTGCAAATAGCCATGCTTAGTTGAAAAAAAAAACCTTTCAAGGCACGTAATGCAGGCTAGGGCTTGAGATTCTAAAATTTTAGCATTCGAGGGTGATCGAATGAGGGATCATCTTTGAGGGTGTTCACCTATGGGTGCCCTATTTTCCTTTTCTTTGGTTCCCTCATTTTTTATTTAATTTTGGCTTATTTAGACAACCTATTTTGTCCGAGCTATAATCCAAGGCATTAAAGGTCACTATTCAAGGCATCAATAGGTCTATTTAGATAAGCATAGCTAGTTATCCATCATTCCTAGCTAAAGTAGGGTGCCCAGGGGCCAAATTTGCAAAAAAGCAACATACTTACGAGTGGGTATCAATAAATGGCCTTTAAGTATTAATACAAGGCTTCCACATCATCAAAATAAAAAAATTATTATTGGTATCAATGCAAAATGATATGTTCTGGTACAATTACTGCAGTATCTATATATGAGGCTTTGGTATCGATACTAGGTTAGGTCATAGCTAAAATCATGAATTTTGGTTAAGTTGTATCGATATAGGGCATGAAGTATCGATAAACAAAATAATTTTATACATGGTATCAATACTTAATGCCTTATCTCGAGACTGTGAAATTTGTATTAAGTATTAATACAAGATCTTTATATCAATACTCGAAGGCTCTTTGTATCGATTCAAATGCTTTAGTATTAATACCACATGGAAAAGTTTGCTTGATTCATGTCATTTTCATATTTTTCACTATTACTCCAAAACATGAATTTATTAATGACCTTGGCCTAAAAAATCATACAAAATCATATATATCTTCTTAAAAATCATATATAAACTTATATTTTTAGGCGTAAACATTGTGTTATAACATTTTTAATGGTCTTTTTAAGCTTGTTATAAGGGCATTTCATGCTATAATATGGATTGAAGAAGGGAAAGTTGACCTTATTCATTGTATCAAGTCATGCATGGTTTGTTTTTGCTACCAAAGATGTCTTTAAATCATTAAAATGTGAAAGGTTGCTTCTTGGTACAATGAATCACCATATGGTACACTCTAAATGTCCTAAATACCTTTTTTTGCTAGGTTTTTTATGGCTAAGATTGAATCCTATAGAAGATACATTATGAGCTTAGCCAAAAAATAACCTTTACACATATTTTGCATCAACCTCCATCCTTAAAAAACCTTATTCCCGTACCTTTCTCTTCAACCCTCTAAAAACCTTTCATTTCTCCTTTCTAATCTCCCCTCATTGATACTATAACCATCAAGTTCCTACTTTGCTTTTCTTTCTTGCTCGTTAATAGAAAAAAAAGGGGACAAAAGTGAGCTTCAAGTTTAAAAACTTTTCTATTCAGGTTATCCTTATCTTTTCTTCTACTATATACTTGTTTTTGCATTTTTATAATTTTAGCGAGCTTTAACATGCTGACCATGACTTTACCTTAGGAGTTTCATGCATCTTATGGCCTTCGATGTGGTAGACTTAGGATTTTTCATGGATGTTTGGATGTATATGGCACAATTTTAATCTTAAAGAACCCAAAAAAATGGAGAAACTCCTTTATTTTTGCCATAATAGCTTGTAGTCATGACTTAATAAATCATGTTTGAAACCTGAACCATTTTTGATGAATCTAATGATATTTTTCCATAAAAAAAGCATTGAAATACCTTTCCAACAATATCTTGTTTACCCTTGAATCATTATAGACAAAGAAGTTACAAATTTTTGAATTGAGGCTGCCTGGAATCCCTATAATGAATAATTTGCATTTTATTTGAGCCTTTTTGGCCTACTAAGTGATTTTTTTTGAATTTTGAAAATACTTTTTTTAAAAAAATTTCATGAAATTCCCTTTCCAAAAAGGTATCAATTATAATTCTATATGAGTCAAGAATATTTTTCAAAGTTTATGCTCTTTCCCTTCATATGCTATCAGTATCATATTAGACCAAATTCAAAAATTGATTTCCACCAGAAACATGAATTTTTTGAGATTTTCAAAATATTTTTATATTAAACCTTCTTAAGTCACTTTTCCAATGGTACCTAATCTAATGCATGAAATCTTCGAATTTGCCAAAGATAAAATTTAAAAGGGGGATAATGCGATGTTACCCTCTATTTTAAGCATTAGTAAAAAGTAATTAATTTTGTAGAATTCCGACTCCAAGGCATTCGAATTTCTCTAAGTGATTTTGATTAACCCTTTTGAGTCAAAGTATGTGTGTCAGCCTTTAAGCTTGGATTAAGGCATGTGACTTTTCAAATTTCATTTTTTTTGGGTCAAGTTTCGCATTTTATAAAAAAATATTTCAATTTTATCAAATATTGTTAAAAATGTCACCACGTCGAGAAATTATCAAACTTTTATTACTTCAAGTCTTTTAACCCCACCTAAAATTACCAAAATTTCCATCTATAAAGATACTACAACCCCGCTTTTTCAACAATCATCAAGATCATATTTTTTTTCTCTTTTAAACATCTTCGAACTTTGAAAAATTCAAACTTGATTTTCGTGCCTCAAGAATCCAATTGTTCCAAATGCATCTCAAAATTGTTGACTTAGTTAGTTCTAGATGATTGATGACAATTATGAGATATATTTTGAACACCTCTTATTTTTCCCATTTTGTTGTTTTGTGTGATTGATTTTATGTGATATTATCTTATTTTATTGTCTTACTAACATATTTCCTTTATTATGGTCATCTCGCATCCATATTTTCAAAATTACTTTTTGAAAAAATTACAAGGCAACGTTCCCATTTTGATATCTCTTGATTGATTAACACAAAATATCTTATTTTTCAAAATTAAATTCGAAGAATATTTTAGTCAAAAATCCCTATGCTTTTTACTCCTCTAGGGCAAATAAGAGATAAAATTTTTTATCTAAAACGCTGATTTAGCTTATACAAATTTTTTCCATTAAAAGAGGATTATATCAAAATAATGTCACATCAATGCCGAAGAAACCATAACCAAGTTAGGCTATAAAAGTATAGACTTCAGGCATCACAAAGAGATTTTTACCTTTTTGTGCAAAATGAACTCCTAAACCTAACTATCAAATTTTAAGACCATGTAGGCCATAGAATCGATGTTTCTTGTTTTATAACTCTGAATATCGATTCAATAGGATTTCGGTCATGCCTAGCCTCAATGATTAGTGGTGACTTAAAATGTTGGTCACTTTATGGTAGTCATCCAAGACTGGTAAGAGGAGTGATTTGTCCAATTGTCTTCACTAATAGTCAAGAGTTGAGAATCCTTAGTTTCTCATCTCCTCGCATCAAGAAGGAAGAGTCCAAATTGATAGGACACTTCCTCATCAAGAAAAAATATTTTTAAATCACTTGCATTTCCTTGCTCCATTAGGATATCTAAGGGGCACATTGTCAATAGCTTTGATTTTTATTGATCTTTATATTTTTTTGCTTTGACCTTGACTTTTTAAAGGGAAATTTAGACTTGGATGACTTGGCAGATCATACTTTTGCTCTCTGATGTCAGGCATTTTAGTAATAATAGAAGGGCGTATCTACCCTATTTTCCTTATTAGGTTTCCAATGCCTCCAATGCGGAAAGTGATCTTGATTAGGGTTTTTGAAAAAATAAATTCACTAAGCTTAATGGGTAGCAAAGGGAATAATTTTATTTTTATGACATAATAAAAAATGGTTGTCTTTCATTGCTACTATAGCTATGCGAACTGATAGTCATTTTTTAAGGAAAAATATTAATTGTCTTAATCATATGATGCAGCACTCAATTTTATTTTCTTCTTTTCTTTTCCCAAATTCACACATAAATACTCTTTTTTTCTTCATACTTGAAGGCATGATCTCAAGAGTCACTAATTTGCCTTAGCCACAAATGATCGTAAGTTTTGATTAACCAAACAAAAAGATTTAAGTTATTGTTAGAGAGTCTCTTATTTTGATCTTACGGCATAGAACTTTCCATGCAACGTTCATGAGGGCCAACTTCACTAATATAGATGACCATTCAAAATTGATCTCTTGGAGCTTAGTGAAAGTATACATGTGACTTTTATTGAAGCGACAGAAAAGGCAAAAATAAAAATACAATAAAAATATATAATAAAACAGTTTAAGTTAAAATAGAGGATAAAAAATAGGCACACAAGATAAGATGCATTATGCTAAGTCATTTTTATTGATAACAATTTATAAAAGATGCCCGTACAATAGCTTCTAACAAGCTCTTAAGCAGAAGCAAGTAGGTTCTTATCCTTGATATTACATGAAAATAGGCTTAAAAAGCACAAGGGTTTCTAACATGGCCCTATTGTCAAGAGCAAATTTTGATGAGTTAGGATGGATCTCATAGCCATTTTTGGACTGATCATATTCATAACTAGTTAGGCAAGATTAAGTAAGGGATTCATAGTGACACTTAATCCCTAATTTGCCTTGAATTATAAGACCTTTGAGCTGACGAGGCTCTAGACCTTTTGCTTGAAAAATAGGTAATTTTTAGTGTCATGCCTTGGTGCCTTGACATAGTACTCATCATAGGTGTTGGTGTCATACCACTGAGGGTATGATGGTTTCTTCTTAAGAACATAAATGAAAGTGACTAAGTGTCCTTGAAGTAGTACCTGGTATAGATTTTTATAACTTATAAGGATAGGGTTAAACTATTGTCTCTAAAGGTTTGCCCTTTAATTGCTTTAAGCACTATTGATAAGGGTATTGATATTTCAATTAGTAAGAGGCTAACCATTTGATGAAGTATTTAGTGGGATAACAAAAGATGGGTTATAGGTTATAGCATAAACAGGTTGAGAAGCTTGAAAAATCATGATCAAACTTGGGTAGGGCATGCTCGAATAGTACAAACTAGGCACCTAATATTAATTTCTTTAGCATGAGCTAGCATAACTTATGACATTTCCTTCACCTTCTTTTTTGTTGTTGGCAGCCAGTTTCATGCCTGATTTACAAGATTCATCCACTGACATTTTATCATTCTTAATTGCAAAGGTTAGTGAATTTCTTAGTGCCATTCCCTACCAACCTGTCATAATATGGGGCACATACTGTATTGATGAATTTTATGTTTACTTTGTTTTCAATCAAAAGAGGGTAAACTAAGGCCATATCCTCTCTTCAACACTAGGCATACTATCTAAAATGTTTTGTAGCCTTTTTTTCAAAGTTCATAAGACAAAACCGATCAAGAGCCCAATCTAACATATACTAATATTGATTCAAAAAGATTTTAGATTTTGGTACTATTAAGCTCGATAAACCACTAAACAATTCCCTCGATTAGACTATTTTGAAAGCAGCGTATGATAGGCTTTTCACTGTTTTTGTGTCCAACTAGTTTCATAAGGCATATTTAGATGTGTATAGCAATGTCATTAGTTTCATTGAACTTCTTAAAGTTTGATGCCTTAAACTTTTGGAGAATGATAAAGTTGGTCACCAAAGACAGATGTCACCATATGCTCACCTTTAAAATTTTGGCTAATCCAAAGGGCTTAGCGCGTGTAACTTAAAAAATGTACAATGGTGGGGTGGTTGAGCCTTTGAGTCATCCCTTAATCAAGATTTGGATTAGGCATAATGTTAGCTATATTAGCTTTGAATTAATCTCAGTTTTAATATAACTAAAACTTAAGCTTAATTAGCTTGTGTTTAAATATTTTCAAGATTAGTATTTTTCTTCATGAA
>JBBYHO010502503.1:9293-22408 GCA_038382025.1 Adansonia gregorii | reverse complement strand
AAGAAAACAAGTATTCAAATGATCTCAATCATCCTCAATCAAGAAACGTCTTGCAGTAGTTGTAGCAGAGCTCCGCTTAGAAACGTCCCAATATTCCAAGGCCCCATTAATTCCCAACGCCTTTTAGCGATCCATCACCCAATGGGGATTTATTTTGCTGCCATTCATAATATTAAAAATCTCAAATTTTTTGAACGCCAAATCGGAAACTAATAAATAAACAATGAAAAACAGAATGTAGATGAAAAGAAGATGATTATGTCTGCAGTTTTTAATTAAGAAGAAGCCAGAGATCATCACCTTGAATTAATCAATGCAAACAAAGGGTGAAAGGACTTGCTTAGCTCGAGGGTCATCCCATTCCACTGATTCCCACTCAGTCAGACACATCTGGATTTTTTGTAGAGAAGGAGGAGGAGATGGTTGCCCATTTTCGAGCAGGGGAAGAGCCAAAGGGATCCTCTTTAGTTGTGGACAGACATGTATACGAAGAGATTGGAGAGAATCTGCATGAATCATAACTCCACGGCCACCAATGCTTTTCAAATTTTGTAAGCCAATCAAGCTGAATGATCTTAATTTGGGAAGATTGATAAATGTTGTTGCCAATTCTCCTTTCTGATTTTCTTCCTCTTCTGATGCTATTATTTTCTCCATTTTCCCACATAACAGAACTTGCATGTCTTCTAAGTTTTGGAGGCCTTGCACCAGCTCAAGTGAAAGCAATGTCTTCATGGTATTACAATGAAACAATGTTAATACTTTAAGAGAAGAGAAGATGGGACGTGGTCTTGGAAAATGAGATGTAGATTCAACCGCTACTCCAACTTCTCTCACAATTTCATGCAAGTTATACAATCCCCAAAGGCGTAGCTCCTCAATCTTCTGAAGTGGGTTGAAGGACGCTGATGACAAGTCAATCACACACTCTATACCTCCACACTCCCAAACGTAACAGCTCTTCAAGTCAGTTGCCTTATGAAGCAAAGGAAGATGGCTTAAACATTTGAAATCATCACACTTCTCAATACCTAAAGTAAGAAGCTCATTTTGGATCACAATATCATCTGTTTTCTCCATCTTGCAATCCACAAGATTTACTAGTTTTCTAACATCCATTAAATTAGCGCCCCTAGGAAAGAAAGGAGCAAAAATAACTGCAGATGATCCCACATGAAAAAGGAAATTCGTTGGCAATTTACCTTGTACAGACTTTGCATATACCTGTAACTCTTGCAGGTCACGGAATGCACATAAAAGAATCTCAAGCTTCCTCAATTTGCCCACTTCTTCTCCCGTTAAATGCAGCCCCTCTATCATTAAGCATTGGAGACGAGAAATCTTAGACACTATTCCTACTGGTAGCATTTTTATCTTCATTGACCGTAGGCGAAGAAATGTGAGGTTTTCTAACAAATCTATACCACGAGGAACCTCTTTAATATTCGTACGAAAAAGATCCAACTTTCTCAGTGCTTTGAGCTCTGCTAAAGAAGGTAGATAGTTTAATTCCGTGCAATCAGCAAGTATCAATGCATGGAGATTTTTCAACTTTGAGATGGAATCAGGTAGAGCTGTAATCTGAGTGTGAGAAAGATTTAGAACTTTTAGCCCAGGCATGTTCTCAAAGAATGAGTCAGGAATACTTCTCAACTCAAAATTTTCTTGCAATAACAAGGTTGACAAATGAGGGCATCTGGGTGATATGTGAGGAGGAATTTCTTCAACTATTGAACATCTGATCAAAGAAACTTTCTCTAGATTCACTGTCCATTCATGCTCACCTGGCCATTCCTCCAAATGCATACCAGCTTTCACCATGAATTGATGATCACCATTACCTTTGATATACAACGCCATGTCTCTCAAAACATCATGCATCTTTACTTTTTCCACATCATCCTCTATAACCCCCTCTAACAAGCAGTTATTTACAAGCTTATTCAAAATGCTATGGCCTCTGTCAAACATTGCTTGTCTCGTCTTTAGGTCATCAAGGAGTCCCTCGTCTATCCAATTTTCAATTAACTCTGCTTTTTCAGTTCCAAAATCTTCAGGATACAAAGAGCAATATAGAAAACAATTTTGGATCTTTGCATCTCCCAAACGGTCATAACTGAACTTCAAATGCTCAAATATTTCGATGTCCGATCCTTTCACACTTTTCACCCGCTCTTTTAATTCATTTAGTGCATTCCTCCACTCACAAGTGTCGTCTACCCCCTTCATGCTACTGCCTATTGTCACAATGCTAAGCGGTAAACCACCACATTCCGCGACAATTCGCTTCACTGTGTCTCCTAAAGTTTGATCTTGTAGAACGTTGTGCCCCACATGATCTAAGAATAAGTTCATGGACTCCTCATCAGAAAGTCGTTGCATTTTAACCACCACACAGCCCATAGATTTACAAATATCAATCGATCTGCTAGTGAGCACAACTTTCCTCTGTTACCTGATGTTGGTTCGGGGATTCCCATATCTAATAGAGAAAATCGGTCCCAAACATCATCTAAAATCAACACATATTTCTTTCCCTCCAAAATATTCTTTAATGTTGGTGCCCGTACCATTCCATTTTTTGGAAGAAATTGTCCCATAGAATCTGCAATACCTTCTTGTAATTTGAAGATATTCAATTCTTTTGAGACGGTGGCCCATATCACATTATCGAAGTGAGCCTCTTTGAGCAATTGATTGTTGATATGCTTCATCATTGTAGTTTTCCCTATGCCACCCATCCCGCAGACTCCGATCATTCCAACCTCATCATCCATCAAACACTGCCAAATACGTTCTTTGACATCAATTTCACCTTCTAGATTTGTTACTGGTAATGTCACCCCAGCAGCTGGAGGCCCATTGATTGCCACACCTTCAGTGAAACTACCTCGTTGATGAATTTCATTCACTTCCTTTATCATTCGACAAACGGATTTTCCTAGACAGCCACGCGAGAAATATGAAACACCGAGGAACTTCTGTTCAATCTTCTCCATTTCAGTATTTACCTTTTGTACATCTTCAAACCATTTCTCCACTTCTCCCTTCACCACTTTTCCACGGCGAATCTCCGCTTCTTTTTGTAGTTCGAGGTCTCCCTTTCGGATATTTAGATCATTGAGTTTTCCTCTAAGATCATTCAAATGTTCTTCAAGTTTCCGATGATGATCTATATATCTGCAGGTTGAACCCCCAAAGCACTTTGCCACTTCAAAAATTGGCCCAACAAGCTCCATATATTCAACTCTCTGGAGTTCAAAAAGCCAAACATATATTACATTAGTGTTTCAATTGCTACATTTGGAGTATAACAAGGATATATAAACAAGTCACTCTAAGAGACATTACCAAATGTTCATATCTTTTATCTATTTTTCTATGTTTTCCTTCAAAACATTTTCTTAATATTTCACTTAATTTCAAGCAAAACCAATAAATAAACCATAATTAATTAATGTCATATAAATTATTAATTTTTATTGTAGATAACCCATCACAAATTTGTAGACCCATGAATCCTAGTTTTGACAATTACAACATAAAAAAAATGATGAAAAACGAGAGACCGATTTTCAATACTAATCATCATAGAGACCCAAGCAAGTATTAATCTTTTGGAATAGTCAGTAAAAATTTTCCGTAGTGGATAAATATAATCTAAAAATAGGCTAGTTGATTAATAAAACAATAAATTATCTTGTAAAAACAACATTATTATGTTCCAAAAAAACAATATATATTTATGAAATAATTGCAAGTTCAAGAAAGAATAAGTTGAGAGTGATATGGAAACACATATACCTGGTTTCTTCTTCAAATACTTGTGGAAATCAAGACGAAGCACAGAGGTTAACTAATTAACCTTAAATTAATTAATCTCCTTGACTCCTTGACCTTGTTCCATAGAAATATTTTGTGGACAATAGCTGAAAAAAAAATTAAAAAAAAAAAAGAGGGGAAATCATTAGTATTATGATTAAAAGGTGAAACTCTTACGTGCTATAGAGTTTTTGGATTTATAACTCAAAGATTAAAATTCAAAATTAATTAAAATTTACCTGGTTAAAGGAAGCAATACAATATGCTGGTGACTAGACAGTTTCAAATTTCTGCTTGCAAAGTTTCTCAAGAAAACAGCAAAATTCAGATCATTCTCTCTCACTTTCTCTGCTTGCAAAATCATGCATAGACCTGCCTACAAAAGTGCTAAAGAAGCATCCTTTAGTTGAGAAGATTTTTAGTTTATTTTTGTTTATCAATTCATATTAACTGATAAAATCACAGACATGTGTGTCATGTCATGCAACTGTAAATTAAAAAGACATTGTATTTAATTACAATAGAGAATAATAAGTCTAAAGATTTTTACCCTCACACACCAATATTATACATATAATGATGGGAAAAAAAAAAGTGAATGAACTTTCCCACTTACCACTTCAAGCTGAAGGAATCATTTCAAGAATTTGGTCAAGAAACAAGTCCAACACTTTTTTAGCTTTAATCTGTTTGAGAAGAAAAGATTGCAATAAATTATTAGATGAAGAAATATGTAACAACATCATTTAAACACAATTACAGAAATCAAGCATATATAATACATTTACCTCACCTGGGGAATTTAAAATCACACTAGATTTAGTGTTGAGGGGATCCTCCAATACTTGAAAACAGCCAAAAGAAATTCGAAGGTTGTTTTTTTTTTTGGTATTTTAGAATTAAAGAAAGTAAATAGAATTGAAGGCAAAAAACAACCAAGTAGAAATCAATCTCGCACTATAGCGGAATTGAAGACAAGAAACAACTAAGTAGAAATTAATCTTGCACTAAAATGATGAAAGACTTTCACAAAGAAATTGCAGTTTATCTAGTCGTTAAACTTGAACAGCAAATCAACACAACATTCACTTTAAACACATACGAATAGTACTACTTCTGATAGCATAAACACTCAAAATATAGAAACTATTAAGGCAACTGTGTTTCTTTTTCTTTTTTTTTTTGTTTGGAAGTTTTATGGCCAAAAGATTTACGTTGTGAGTATTGTAAAATGCAGAGAAAACCTTCAATTATTGAATACAAATTACGGGGTGTTTAATTGTTTCAATTGTGTTTTTGTTGACAGGAAAGATACGAGGAATCTTCACTATGTGCTTGATATTTGGCCAATGGCCTCCGCATTTCTTCTGCAAAAGTAATATGACATGACAAGAAAACGAGAGAGCTTAGAAAAAAATAATGGCTTGGTTGATTTTGCTCTACTTTTCACTTTGCACCATGTTCTAAAGCAGAGTTTTAGCACCATAAAAGCAAAAGAAGTTGGGCCCTTCCTGTCTTCCACTTATGGAATTGATTGACGAGAAAATAATACGTCTTTGCTCGTATTTTCCTTGTAGTTGCAGAGTTTCAATTATTTGCAAATTTAGATTTTCAGGTAATTCAATTTTTTCTAGTTTTTTAAATTTTAATTTACTATCAAAAAGCAGAATAAGTATTTTTATATGAATTTAAAATCAATCTTCAATTTTGTTTCTAAAATTTCGGACAGACAAGTAATTACTCGCTTGTCGATTCTCAAGATTTCTGGTCGTTTTGGATTGGGTGTATATTCCAGCAATGGTTTGTTGATAGTTTAGGAGATTAGAAGAAGCCATGGTGTGGTTTAGAGCATTGAACAAAAAATTGTATTAAAAATTAAATTGACAATATTTTCGACCATCGATATAATTTGCTTAACTTGTTGAATAAGAAAACTTAATTAAAAAATATTTAATATATAATTTTAATATTAAACATAATAGAAAAATATGCATTTAATTTCTAGGGCAGTGGAATACATAACTAAGGGATTAGAAGTTCGTTTCATCACTTACAACCCAAAAAAGGAAAAAAAGATTATTGGAAAAAAAATCCGTCGTCTATGAAGCTAATTGCTTCATTTTTCTAATCTTAGATTAATTGAATTCACACGAATCCAAAAATAATAATAATAATAATTTTTAAACTTCTCCAACCTTCAACACAGAGAACTTTAACATTTTTTTCCTGCTTTGGAGTTAAAGAAAGTAAATGGAATTGAAGACAAAAACGACCAAGTAAAAATCATCTTGCACTAAAATGATGAAAAACCTTCACAAAGATATTGCAGTTTATCTGGTTGTAAAAGAATAGCAAATTAACACAACATTCCCTTTAAACACATATACTACTGCTTCCGATTGCATAAAAACTCAAAATATAGAAACTCCCAAGGCAACCGGGATTTTTTTTTGGAAGTCTAATGGCTGAAAGATTTACGTTATGGGCATTGTAAAATGCAGAGAAAACCTTCAATTATTGAATCCAAATTATGGGATGTTTTGATTGTTTCAGTTGTGTTTTTGTCGGCAGGAAAAGTAAGAGGAATCTTCGCTATGCGTTTGATAGTTGGCCAATGGCCCCTGCATTTCTTCCACAAAGGTCATATGACATGACAAGATAACGAGACGACATAGAAAAAATTAAAAAGTCTTGGTTGATATTTTTGCCATAGTTTTCACTTTGCACCGCGTCCTAGAGCAGAGTTTTAGCAGCATAAAAAAACAAAAGAAGTTGGGGCCCTTCTTGTCTTCCACCTTGGAATTGATAGACAAGAAACTAATAATTCTTTGCCCTCACTTTCCTCGTAGTTTCAGTAGTTGTGTGAAGGATTTCATTTGAATTTTGAATCAGAATTTCAATTATACCTCAATTTAGATTTTCAGGTAATTTAAATTTTCTTTTTTTTTTTTTTTAATTTGCTATCAAAAAGCAGAAGTATTTTTGTATGAATTTAAAGTCATTCTTCAACATTGTTTCTAAAATATCGGACAGACAATTAATTATTCACCTGTCGATGATTTTCAAGGTTTCTGGTCATTTTGATTGGGTGTATATTCCAGCAATGCCTTATTGATGGCTTGGGAGATTAGCAGAAGCTATGGTGTGGCCTAGAGCACTGAATAAAAGATTGGATTAAAAATTAAATTGACAATATTTTCGATCATCGATATAATTTGCTTAACTTGTTGAATGAGAAGATTTAATTAAAAATATTAAATATCTAATTTTAATATTAAATATAATCAAAAATATGCATTTAATTTATACCGTATTCAAATACATAACTAAGGGATTAGAAGTTAATTTCATCACTTACAACCAAAAAAAGAAAAAAGAGATTATTGGGAAAAATATATGTTGTTTATGGAGCTAATTGCTTCATTTTTCTTAATCTTCCATTAATTGAATTCACATGAACCCAAACAAAATAAAATAAAATAAAATAAACTTCTCCTGTTTCTAAAAAAAAAAATTTCCAGGCCATGTCATACCTAAATTTTTTTTTATAATAAATAATTTATATCTACATATATTTATATTGAAAATTAATATATACATGAGGTTCCTCTTTTATTTAAATTCATAACTAATTTCAAGTATGAAATCTTTCCCCAACTATATTAATAAATTTATGAATTTTTTTTCCTTTTTTAGACAATTCAAATATGCGCCATTAATAAGGGGATTTCAATCTTAGATTTCAATTTCTAATAACATTTTTGAAAAATTATTTGATACAAAGTTCAGTGGAGTTAAGAAACTCCACAAACAATATTAGTGGGATGACACATACCTCATTTTTTTAATTTTTCATTTTCTTAAATATCCTTTAAGGGATTGTAACATATTACTAACACTGCTCGTAAAGTTTTTAAACTTAGCTGACAGTGTATCAAATAATTATCCTACATTTTTAGCATTCTAAGTTAGGCATCATGCACCAGGAAAAGAAACGTTGCCGTTTAAGATATTGCCAGCAGGATAGTAGAGAGGTAATCATTAGGCTTTGGCCAGCCACCCTCGATTTTCTAATCCAAAATTTTATGATGAAACTATATTTGATAGCAATGGCCGAATTTGATAACTTGCTTTTTGATTAAAAAAATTCCATTTAAATTTATTCTGAAACACATTTTTTTATGTGGTAAATGTCAATTACAATATGGTGCCAAATTGGGTCTTCATTTCATTAAGAAGCTGGTTCTATTTTCCGAGAAGTTATCCTTTTTTCCCCAAGAAACATCATAATATCTTAGTACTTTAGAGAAAATAAAAACTAACTCAATAAAAAAAACATCATAATATCTTAATACTTAAAAGAAAAAAAAATAACTCAATAAAAAAATAGCTCGATTGAGAAAAATAGAAGGAATAGAAAGGGCTATGCTGCTCCAACTATTCAAGGATCCTCTAAATACATGGAGAAAAACTTTAAAAAAACTAAACATACTTGTATTGGGCACTCATACTCGAGTCCAAGTAACTTAGAGAAGGGAAGGCTAGGCAAAATATATATATATATAGATATATTGCAATTAACTTTAAAAGAGTTGAGACAAAGCATAGGTAACCAGAAAAATATAGTCAACTAACCAAAGAAAGCAGGTTATTACCTGCCATAATCTGGCTTCAACACCTTCAACAGATGCAGCCCCTTTTTTATCACCTCTACAAGTTTTTCTACGTCTCCATACGTGGAATAGTATCTGTAACAGCACTTAGAAGATTTTATCAAAATTTAACCCAAAAAACAAAGTTTTGATCAAAAGAGTTCGTTATATTAGGCATAAGAGTAAGCATAACTGAAACTGACAGAGAAGAAAAAGTAAAGAAAATAATAATTAAAAAAAAAGAACTTAACCAGACTCAAGAGCTATGATAAATAAATCAAATGTATGTTTTAAGGTGATGAGAAGGAAGGTAACAGTTTTCACAAATTATATATACATTATGGTCATGAAAATTTGGCTGGTAACGATGCCGTTTGCCTATCATCATAAGACATTATGGTCAAAATGTTTAAACTGAATCTAAGACACCATTGGACAACTTAGTGCAAGTCAGACGATGATCAGCTGAGCGCAACGTCTTAGTAATGGTGAATTCATGATTAAAAGAAGGTTACACTCCACCACCAACCAACAAGCGTTGGCATCTAAGCTTAAATCTCACAGTAGGTCAACGTAACAATTAAACAAGAAAACCATCATATTTCAACATTTAGTGTGCCAGCCCATAAAACTGCAACTTTGAGACCTAGTTTGAGGACAAATGGAGATACACTAGACCATCAACCCAGGGTAGATCTATGACTCAAAGATTGGGGAAGCTTGAGGATCGAACCTCAATAAATTTGGGGAAGAGTCAAAATCATGAAATGGGGCATATACAAGTGGCCAAATGCAGCAAAATTAAGGATACATGTTAACAAGTACCTTTGTGAAGGCTACACAGCAATGATGTGATCCCACCGAATGTTTAATTTGTTAGACCCCAAACAGAAGTAGAAATAAACATCCAGCCAACTGATCATACCCGTTGCAATGCATATTTAATACAATTTAAATCACTCTCCTAATAGCTTTGTCCTCAAGACACCCACCTCTTCATGCTCTAACCTGGACAACCTGTTGAGTAATGGCATGCCAAATATTCCTAATATCTGAATAAAATCTCTCGTTCCAACTATCATATAACAGATGATCCAACCATCCATTATCGTTCACCCAGCTTACCTTACATCATTATTCATCTATCAAAAATTCGGGGCTGTAGGCTGAATGCTGCCATAAACTACAAGTTGATAGCAAAACAAAAATAAGAACCAACCAGAATCAAACTAGAAGATTTAGCGCATAATAATAATTACATAGGGTAGACCTAATCACTAAAATAAAGAACATGCTACGCCTTACATAATATCTTGTTACAAAGGAGAATTGTTTCAGTTATTTTAATAGAAAAATAGATGCTAGATGTTGCATGCAAGTGATGCCAGGAAATTTATCTCAAATCAATTGCACAGGAATCCTAAAATTGTCATTGCTTTCAAGTTCCAAAAAACAGATAAGCACATAGTAAGTGTACAACGAAAGAATACAGAGGTCTACAAAGTGCATACAATCGACTCTTAAAATTTTGTGGTCACATTAGCACACCAAATGTAATGTAAGTCCCACATATGGTGCTCACTAAAACATGGCAAATGGTCTAAACTTTTGCGGTTCCAAACAATGCTGAGGTAATTAAATGTCCTTAACCCATTACTACCATTTATATATGTTTAATTTCTTAAAGAACTTCCTCTGGCCCCAAAGAAAATAAATTGCTGGTTCCACTTGAGCACCGTTTAACCTTGCTCTTGCAGGAATCACACATATAAAGCAATTAAGTCACAACAATCAAGTAAAGAAGAAGACAGAAGCAACTGCATCATCTGATATTGCCGCAAGCAAACATAGAGGGGATAGTTGCGAGGTACATGCTTGATTCATAAAACTCATGAACTTTTCAGTGAATAAAAGAAGGGCACCCCTTAAAACCGACAATCTATACAAGTTCCTTACACGGCTTATATGTCTCAGTTACATCAAATCATCTTAGACAGTTGGACACAAATCCCTTGTTAATGCACATAAGATTTCATCTTTAACACAGTTACTAACACAGGCATTGGGATTTTAAAAACTAAATCTCCAAACAGAAAAAAAAAAAAAGATATTTGAGAAAGAAAAATGAATTAAATCTGGGTTTACTAAGTTATGCCAAAAAAAAAAACACTAAATCCAGTTAAGAATTCATGGTTTTTTTGACTAAAAATCTGTTCCTGATAGGATCATTTCCTTTCTTTTACTCTCTAATCAGTTCAGAATTTTCCGCCATGTTTCTAATGTATCAACTCAACAAAATCAGAATCAACTTGAACACTACACTTTAATCTAAAAATTGATCTTATCGATCATGCCTCATAAAATAGCCACATTGATCACATTACCAGAAAAAATTAGATGAAGAATAATCTGAAACTACTGGCATCCCATACTTCTAAGGTTATTTCTCAACTAACTGACTACAAAAACGGACGGCCAGAGAAATTGATACTGCATTTACCGACATCCAACTGGAAATTAATTTCTAACTGAGACAATTAAAAACCGCATTTTTACAGCTCCTGAAGTTCCAATTATAGGATAGAAAACTAATTTTTACTCCAATTGTTGTAAAATTATTGAAATTCCAAGCTTTCTGCTAAATTATAAGCTAAACAAGTACAGACAAAAAAAACTCAGTTGCAGAGTCAAAACAAAGCAAAGAAACTGACTTCAAAAATTAAATCAAGGGAAAGATAAATATATATATATATATATAATCACGGATCAAACTCAAAAGTCAAAGATCAAAACTAAGAGTTTTTCGCCCAGGGAAAACAAAAATCTAAAAGAAATTAAAGAAAAAGAGAGGGAAAGAGAATTATAATTACATACACAATATACACTTTAGTTGCCACGGATTAATTCCCCTGAAAATCTCGAACAAAATATTTTCTTTTTTTCCTAATTTCTTTTTTTGCTTTTTTTTAATTTAAAAACAATGAATAAAATGGGAGAGCCCAAAAGCTGTATTTACAGTTTTTTTTTCTGTTAAAAAATAATCTAAAATGTTTTAATTACCGACTAATTTTGCGATCAGTAGGTTTTTAAATGGGGTTACTGGTACAGTACTCAATTTGTGGGGTTCGGGTTTCGGTATATCGCAATTTATGCCTTTCGTATTTATATATATTTTTTATTTTTATTATATTATAGTTATATTTAAAATATTTTATATTTATCTATATTTTTATAATTAATAATTTTTATTTAATAAATTTTGAGATATTAATATATTTTTATCATGTTTGTATTAGTTTTTATATTATATAATATTTTAATTTTTTTAAGTTGTGTTCGTATCGTTTAACCATATCATGTTTAATATTTGAATTTTATTTTTGATCGAATCATTTTAAGTTGAGGAAATTTTATGTAATTTCATATTTTAATTATTTTCTATTCAAATTATTTGAATTTCAAAATTAACATCAATTTAATTTTCAATAAATTATTCTAATTAATTTAATTTAAATTAATTTAAATTTGATTAATTTTATTTTCAATTAAACAAAGTTAATTTGTTGAATTTTTTTTATTAAATCAAGTGAAAATTTCTTAAATTCAAATTAATTTTTTTATGATGACTTTAATTATTATTTATTTAATTAGATTTTAAAAAATAATTTTAATTGAATGATAAGATGCTGTTGTCAAACAGATCATCATTGTTGGTTGATAAATTAAATACTACACACTACTCCTTGCCCAGAAGATTTAATATTTTTTCTTTTAATTTCTTTAATTTTATTTGTTGATTAATTTAATTTCTTTTATTTTACAAGATTTGATTTGATAGTTCTAAGTATACCCGATATTTGTTTTTGTTATAATTAAATTATAAATAAGTTTTAAAATGATTTTTATAACTATTATTATTTGATGTATCAATCTTTTTTTTTTTTTGTAAAATTTCAATTTCAAGAACGTAAATATAAAATTATTTTAAAAATATTTTATCTATATTTATTTTTTATTTTTTTAATAACAGAATTTATTATATTCTTGGAGATGATTTTAAATAATTATACAAGAACAACATTGGAAGATGAGATTCAAACTTAAAACCTAAAGCCCTTTCCAACCTCCTTACCTTAATGAATTATAATATTCTTACCCATACTACGTTGTGAGATTTTTAATTATTTGAGTATAAAATTTTTTTTCTTAAAAAAATATAAATGATAAAAAATATTTAAATTCAAATAAATTTTTTATAACAAATTAATGCATGGAATTTTTTAATTTATGAATATAAACTTTAAAATTTAAAATTTGTTATTTAATATCGAGAAATTATTTCATCTGTTAACAATCAAGTATTTAGATTTTACAAACAAGATTAGTATGTACTTTTAAAATATATTAAAAATAAAAAATTAATTAAAAAAGATGATGATAATTTTATAAAAATTATATTTTTAAAATTAAAAAATTTTATTACCAATGTAGCAAAAATAAAATCAAACTCTTTGATATTAGTTTTTATGCCCTTTTCAGTTGAGGAAAAGTTAGTCAATTTATAATAATAATAATAAAAAGATGATTAAGATTTTGCTACAAATAATGTAAATATATTATATATTTGTATAATTGTTGGAT
>JBBYHO010502492.1:0-15123 GCA_038382025.1 Adansonia gregorii | reverse complement strand
TTATCATCAAGAGGATGACAGTGAAGGGATCATATCTTGATAAAGTCTCGGCTCATCCATGTATTGAATTTCAAAAGTCATTAAAATAATGTTAAAAGAGCAGCCAAAGACATAAACACAAAAATAGCAAAACTTCCTTACAGATATTTAGGGAGAGACTTATATTTAGTAAAAATAAAAATTATTATCGAAATTAAAATATCTATCTATTTTGGGATACCCTGACTCTAAAATATTGTAAGTTAGAGTTAAAATCAATCTGAAAGATCCTTTGTGAGTGGTGGCAATGGCTTCCTAAAAGTATCTCCAAGATTACGAGTAACATATATGTTCTACCTTTAACAGTTATCCATGCAAATGGTTGTTGAAACCTTCTTTAAGCCTGGTGATTCTTTAGTGCTAGCTAGCTAGAAGGCTTGTCAAGCCTCAACCAAATGGCAAAGTTTAATACCCTTTTCCTTCACTCAATCCAAGAACAAATTTCAAAGAGGTGATAGCTTAAATCCAAAGGAAAGTGAGGTGGAGGTTGGAGCAATCTTGGCTAATGTTTCTTTTTAGTCAGTGCCTACATAGAGGTTGAGAGAATTAATTTTCTCTAAACAAAAATTATTCTCACTCTACATCAATGACTACGCTTAAAACCCTTTAAAACCCTAATTTAGTCAATTTCACTAGATCTAATCAAGGAAGTGTCTTGATCAAATTCAAACTCCCTGCTAAGTTAAAACTCTTTGATCTTTGATTGATTTAATTTAATCAGACAACCTTGTCTATGTTAACTTCAGTAGAACAACGTACACCTAATGGCATGATAGGATTCGACTAAGGCTCATGATAATAACCATATTTCAGTTCAAAACTGAACAAGGTGCACTATAGATAATTTAGCTACAATAGGTTCCTTGGAGTTTTAATTCTCTAATTTAAACTCCTTATTTATCTAAATAAATTATATTTACTTAATAAATATAATTATCTAATAATTATAAAATTAGATAAATAAAGTGGAAACCTAATCGACTAGTATAATTATCCCTATGAATTTTATCTTAATAAAATTCTAATTTTGTTAAAACTAATTTTTAACTTATGAATAATCTTGTTTAATATTAATTATCAAATAATTAATCTTACAATATTATCTAGGGATAATCAGCCAAGATTATTTAAGGAGCGAGAAGTTTGATTCACAATCAAACTCCTAGTTTAGGTGAGAACTTCATATTCACTAGGAGAAGGTTTATCCACTAAGACATGGTTTGTCCTAATTTAGACATTATCTAGACATGAAAATTTTATCCAACATTTCTTAACAAGACAATAAAATTTAGATTGCACAAATCTAATTTTTATTTTAAAGCAAATCTTAACTGAACTATTCAATTAAGTCTTCTAATTAATTTACCTTTTATTTAATTAAGTCAAACTTAATTAAATCCCAGATTCAATCTAACAATTTTATCTTATTTTGTGTGACCTGCTAGATTCTTAACATTTTTGCAATGAACAAAATTCATTAATCATGTTCATAGAGCAAGAATAGGATCTAACAACCCATCATGACCACCCAAATCTTGAAGAGTCAATGTGATCGCATTGAAACCTTTTAGCAACCGGCTTATCAGTGTCATATGGGCTTTTCACCATATATCATGGAATAAGCATAAGCATGGTGTTGTATCTACTCATGTTTCAATCCATTTTAGATCTTTCAACTTATGGTTAATGATCATGAATTTATTAGGAGTAATGCCTGAAAATTCATTGTGTTATGGCTAGAGGCTTTAATCTAACTAACTATTGTAAATATCATTCGAGATACATCTCCAATGTCACTGGGAGTGCTGAATCCTTTTTGGATCACCTATCCATCTACCATATGCTTCATGCCATACCCAAAACCACCCTTTCTTTTAAGTTTGGCATTCCTTATATACATGACCCGGTATTATAAGTCGAAAGACTATTATACACAATTGGAACATGAAAACATATTCTATAGACATTTGAGTGACCAAAACTAAATAGACTTTTCATATAGACCATGTTCAATAAACTTAGTTCTTTAAAACAAGCACTGTTATGCCATCCCAAGTATTTTATTTACTTCAACCTATGAGATCTCTACATACTTCCTAAGCAATAAGGTATAAGACATGCTATTCTTTTAAAATTGCCAACGCCTTAACTTGATAATTCCATGACTAAAAACATTTTGAGGAACTTGGCTTTTTGATACATAAGGATTTTGTCACTATGTACCCTTTTTTGCGATTCGAAGAGACTACACATGACTTGGAAAATGGGTAGGCATGTTGGTTTAGAGCCTTTGAGTTATCCCTTGATTGAGATTTTGAATCAAGCATAGTAATATGAAGTGGAAAAAAACCATCAGGTGAATCGTTCATCTAACTAGTTTCGAAAGGCTATTGTAAAGTGGCCATAAATTTAGAATCACCACTGATCATTTTGGGTTAGGCATGATTGGATGGCTATTGAAATAATATTTTGAGTTACGAAACTTAAAACATCGATTTTGAGGTCTACAAGGTCTAGAGATTCATCAGTTTTGGGTGTTAGTTACGCAGGGAAAAAGATTAGCACCCTTACACATGGAAAAAAAATTCGTAGCTTTTTTCTCACTCTTTGGCTTTTTGACAACTATCAGATTTGATTTTTTGGTTGTATACTTTGGGGTTTGAAGGATAAGAGTAGTGCCTTTTTACTGAGTTACATTTCTTGATGCAGTTATGGCATAACATTTGCCACTCCGAGTTAGATAGCCTATCCTTGAGAGAGCAGCATTTACTACTATTGACTAGATTCTTCAATGATTAAAGTTTTGCTTTCGTATTTTCAAGGAACCGCTTTTGTTGTCTTTATAAGGGACATGAGATAGAAGTTGAATAATCATCTTTGGCATGGGCTGAATAGAGGCAGCCTCGATATTTGGTCAGTTGTCAAATAAAACTAATGGCCTTTTAACCCCATAAGGAGGATTATTCCCATCCATTTTCTTGGTGTTGATAGATGGTATCTTATCTGTTGACTTGGTATATGAAGCTTATTTTTCATCGTAGAATTCAATGCTACCCTCATTCGTAATTTTTTGAACCATAGCATGAAACTTTTTGCATGTCTGACGAGTGTGGCCGTAGATGGTATTGAAATCATAAAAGTCACTTACTCTTTCTTCTATCTTTTTGGCCTCGTTAAACAATTTGTCTTGAACTAGGATTTGCCAAACTGAGTTCATTAGCGTTCTAACCTTCTCTATGCTTTGTATGATCTCGCCATCATCTTTAATACCCTTCCATTTGCATTTTATTCAATATGAACTTTAGATGAACTGGTTCTAAAATTGGATTTTAGCCTTTTTTCAGCATCAACTTTTTGTTTCCTTTGGCCTTAAAAGTATCTTTTTTGCCCTAATCACTTTTCCTAGCCTTATTGATCATTCCACACAATACAACTACATATGCATAGTTTTTTAAGATGCTCTTTGCTATTTTCTCATAATAAGGGACTTGTAACATGTTGACGAATCTAGCAGTAATCTTTTTATATGCCCACAAAAGGTGAATCTGGGCAGCCTTTTTAATCCACCCTAAAGTTTATTACTTAAAGTTTTCATCAGCTTTTTTTTTTCAATGCTCATGAAAGAGAAATAATTCAAAACCTAGTCAGTGATATGTCTATCCTTATCTATGGCATTAATAGATAGATTGATGCATTCATCTTGCTCCTCAGAGAACTTGATTTCAAATTGGTCCACCATCCCTTGGACCATCTTTATAAAAAGTGGACAATGTTGTAAAATGTGCCCTCGATGGTAGTGGTAGCAAAATGGTTTAGTGATTTCTTTGTTTTGGTTTTTGACATCTAACACTATTCCAACATTCACAAAAGCTTGCCATAGCTTGCTTATATATGTTTTGACTTCTCTAATGCTTCTTTTGACCCAACAACTTTCCCATCGATTACCACTTTCACTCTTAGCTCTACACGGTTAGGAGGTGGATTAGCTCTAACAGTAGCTCTAGGCCCTTGTTTAACCTTGATCACATCCTTTTCTAGCAGACTCCAACTTTTTTTCGTACAAGGTGCAATTTTCAAATAAAATGACCTTGTGTGCTGGCATGGTACTCATAATAGGCATTCTTATCATACCATTTGAGATATGGAGGTGATTTTGGATTTATGAATACCGGGGCCACCAGCTGACCTACTAATAGACAAGAGTAAATCTCTTTGTAGGAGTAAGGAAATAGCTCAAAATGTTCCCTTTCCTAAGGTACTTGTTGATTATTTGGAGCTTTTGAATTGTTCATATTGTGGGTTGTGCATGTTGAGTAGTGGTTTGGACAGGATTCAGTGCAAAACTTATTATTGGTGCAAACCTAGTAAAATTGACTAGTTATGACACTAGCCTGTAACGGTTAAAACCCAAATACAACATGTTTAGGAAGTACATACCCTGTGCTAGATGCGGAGTCTAAGTAAACTTAGCAAGACTTTTGCTAACAGCATTCGTCTTTTTCTACTTTACCCTTGGTTGTTGGCTTTTTGGTCAAGTTGGATGATTTTTGACTAGATATCTTACTATCTTTGATAGTATTATCAATCATTTCGCCCGATAGAATCGTGTTGGGAAAATTCTTTATGGCATTTCCTACTAAACTATCATAGTAAGGAGCCCACAGAGTGTTAATAAACATGACCATTATCTTTTTCTTGATTAGAGGAGGGTGAACTTGGGCTACTTCTTTTTTCCATCTCTAAGCATACTACCTAAAGCTCTCCAAGGCTTTATTTTCCATATTCATGAGGGAGAGATGATTTGGGGCCCAGTCGGATACATACTTATATTGATCAAAGAAAGTATGGCCAAATCTGCCTATGTCTAAATTCATACGGGATCAAGCCCTATATACTAATGAATGGCTACCTAATTAGGTTATCCTAGAAATAGTGAATTAGTAGATTTTTCATTCTCCATATTTAGTCATCTTGCGGTAGTACATGCGAAGGTGAAAAGTGAGGCTGTAGTCCCATTATACTTTTCAAAATCCAACAGTTTGAATTAAGCGAGATAATAAAATGGAAAACCAGTCTTAAACATTTGGTGTCCATAATCCTAAATTTGTTACTTCCTTTGATAGCCTAAAGGCACTTTTGTGGTGACGATACTTGCCTAAGTTTTTATCATTTTTTGATGATCTCTTTACTTTTTCTTACTCTACTTACTCGTCAAGATATGAGACTATAGGTTATACTAGTGAAGAGCCCATGCCTTTTAATCTTTGAACTAGATGGGCTGTCATTGCAGTGTTAGTATAAATGAAAGGTTGAGTTGAAAGGATCATTGATATTGAAGGATGCCATTCATGTAATTCCTTTTCATTAGTGTTGGTTGCTTTGGTACCATCGTTCAAGTAGCTATCAAGATTGATTGGTTATTTCCCCACGTCGATGGTGCTTGTTTGTCCTTTTTCTTTTAAAGCCTTAGACAATAGCTTAGTTAATTCCATAATTTGAGCTAGGAGTTCCTCATTCTTTTAGGGTGATTACTCTTGAGGCTTTTTATACATGAGTTCTAGTCATTTAATACGGGCATGATGATTATTTTTTCATAGCTTTCTGATGATTGCAAGTGTTATACCAATGATAGATGATGGATTCTATGTTTTAGAGCACCTTTACTTTAGATTATTACTGGATTATACTTTTATCATGTGTCGTCAGTTTGTTTAATGAAATAATGGTAAGTATGCAATCATGATAGTGGATGACTATTAACATAAATGAATAAAACAATAAAAGAATTGGGTTAGTCATGAAAATGCAGGAGGGACAATTGGATTAAGGGGTAGCTTCACCAATAGCATCTTTCATTAAAATAACAAAATATACCAATTACATGTGATAACATTTGGAAATGCCTGACATGGTCACATTGCTTGATCACATGTTCTAAGAAATACAACAATTCTTGTTCATAGGCTCCGATGGGCAGGAAATCATGTATTAAGGATCGAGCCACATCTATCATGTTTTTAGCCTCTAATTGGGCCACTAAAAACTACTTGATGAGGTGGC
Organism: Adansonia gregorii; assembly: GCA_038382025.1. Lineage (NCBI taxonomy): Eukaryota > Viridiplantae > Streptophyta > Magnoliopsida > Malvales > Malvaceae > Adansonia > Adansonia gregorii. Next base: position 9,024 of record JBBYHO010502492.1, on the reverse strand, counting down.
AGTAGTGGTTTTGATAATTTTGGTGTGCCTGATTAACCATTTATAGCCATTTTTACTCTCGCTTTATAGAGGCTCGTACTAATACATCAACGTGGCCTTGGTGAGCTTGTAAAAATGCTCTAAATCCTAAATTCTGAGTGTTAGAGCTTGATTCTTAACTCGAGTTGCTCTCAAATCTCAAACTCTAGCTTTAAGATATCCATTCTTTTTTTTGGTAAGTTGATATAATGGCATGAGTTTAACAAGCTTCTCCATATTGACCTTAGCCTCTTCTTTCTATTGATGTAGCTACTTTTGAGGGTAGTAATTCTACCTTCCACTCAATTGATGACTTAGCTAAGCAGTTGACTCACTTGCTTTGCTAAGTGCCATATAGTCTTTTGTTAGATTCTCAAGATCTTCTTTGAAGCAATTTTTCTCTTTGACAACCTATTCATTTAAAACCATCCTGAAAATAGAGGCCTATTTCTGGTTAACTCTTTTCTTCCTTTAAACGAGTGATTTCTTTTAGAAAGGTTGCTTTTTTTTTTTTTGTTTAAACTCACACTTGAGCAATTTAACCTTAGAGGGGGATTCATTAAATGACACTTGTGATGTTCCAACACCAAACAAGGTAAGTCATCATTAATGTGATAGATTCTCTACTTATCATATCTTAGAGTCATATTACTTCTTCTTTAATACCTCTCATACAATAGGTTTATCTCCAAGCATAGAAGGCTAGCTAAACTTTTTACTTATAGTCAAGCTTGCCATAATAAAGTCTCACTACTCTAGGTCTTAGACTAAGGGGATGAATTGTTGGCACTAAAGTTGTCATAGGACTAAGATGGGTGTTAGCTAGTGCTTTCCCATAATCCCATATGATTATCCATGGTGAAAACAATGTTACCTTTTCCCCTCCAAGATTTTAAAATTCCTAGACCTGTTGCTTTTCTGAATTGTCTTAGAGCTATTCCTTATCAAGGACTTTAGAGATAAGGATGAAGTTAGGTAAGAAATTATATAATATTCTCTTCTCTTTTAGTCAAAAGTGGCTGATAAGCCAAATGTCAAAAAATGATGCACATTCGATGAAGTGATCTATCCTCGTTTTTTTACAAAAACTGAGAGCTTAATTAGTTTTAGCGATGATGGTAGGTGCAGAATTGATGTCACAATAAAATCAGCAAAAATAGATTTGCAACCATTCTTTTGATGTAGCCTAATGTTTTTTGAAATATAACTAGACTATATATCCTCAAAGCATAGATATCTTGAATTTTTTATTGATGTCAATGGTATTCACAATAACTTCCTTTAGGTTGGCCCATGAAATGCACTCATTGCTCCCTTTTGTTTTAGTGTGACTATTGATCTAAGACGCTATTGTCCTATGAATCTAGGCTAATCTTTTCTTAAAAGTTGAAGGTTTCAAAGTCTTACAATATTTTCTATCTATCTTGGCCCTCTCAATGTTGAGTAATGCACTATATTCATTAACTGTAAGGACCAAATGCTCATGATTAAAAGTGAAGCATCAATATGCTGGGTTCTAAAATTGAGATGCTACTCATAATAAACTAACATCCAAATAGACTTAGAGTAAAAGGCCTATGTCTTTATACCTCTTCATGAATGATTCCCTTATCAGTATTGTTCCAACTGGTCTATGTATGCTTCATATCTTGCCAATCATTCTGATGATACCTTATCTTAACCTTTTCATGCATCATCGAGGCATATCTGGGATTGAGAATGTCCCTATCTTCACACAGTCAGTGCTCTGACCATGGTCAAACTTCTTTAAAAGGCTTCAGATCAAAAGTGCACTGTTGTTCCATGATAGACATCCTTTGCTGAATGCTAAACCATTGACCAGTTGTCCCGTAAAGACAATGACAATGATAAGATGATGCATGCATCAAAAAGAAAAACAAAAAAGAAGTAAGTTATTGACCATACGAAATAATAAGTATAAAAATAAGGAATGAAAGAATAGCAACAAAAATGCATTACAAAAGTTACCCCAATAATAAATGATATGATACCTAGGGGTAGACATGACAATTATAAATATTGTGATAATAAAAGGACAACATAAAGGCAAGTCTGGGTTTTAAAAAAATTAGGTTTAACAAGGTGACACAATATCTTATGGGGAGTAAAACTAACCAACTAAGTGACGACGTTCATTCAAAAACATCAATGGCATGTACATGTTAAGTCATTGTTTGGATAGCATGACATCTTGTTTAGGTCAGGTACGACTCTTTTAAGATAACATGGGGCATTATAGATGATGGCATTCGCTTGTCAACATTTACTTATTAAAGAGGGTTAGCTGTCGAGCATAATAACATGCCTTAAAAAAATCATGAAATAAAATGACAAATATGGACAACAATGTTCATCCATTATCCCTTACGTAACCATGGTGTATAGAAGTCACGATAAAAAGTGTTTCCTGAGTTATGGTATTTTCTAGGTTATTCTAATAGTACTCTGGTATGGCTTAACATGGGTTAGCTCGTAGGGTTTACTATATGGGTTTGAGTTGATGCCTAAATTGTATTTGAATTGCTATTTTATCTGGTATAGACAGCCAAAGCAGCTTGATCCTAGACCTATCATGGGTTTGGCAAAACAAGTTTGATCCAGTGGATGTATTTTCATATGCAAATACAAAGGGATACTCACAAGAGACATAGGTAATTTATACATTAGAAGATCCTAGTATGCTTATAAGGGAGGGTACTCACGAAGGTAGATATCTCATTTCCTCCTAATAATTTAGATGCTAACCTCACTATGGAGTTTGTGGGAATCTAATGCAAATGCATGTTCAGGGTGTGTGTCGAGGAAATAATCAAACTTTTTGTTTACCACTTATTACCATACTTATTCAAATCGATATCTGTTTAAGAATAGAGTAGTCATTGGCAATCATAAGACAAAAACTGTAAAAGATAAAAAGTTAGTAGATAAAGATAGAAAAGGATTATAACTAACTAATGATGGAAAACGAAAAAAACCAAAGATCAAGTGAGACATAGCCAATCGTAGGCCTAACTCTCTAAGTCATTCCTTAGTGGAGTTGCTAAGCTATTGCTACATAGCACTTTTCGAGATCCGAAGGGAGCATGCATGACCTGAAAAATGGTTTGGTATATTGGTTGGAGCATTTGAGTTATCCCTTGATTGAGATTTAAATTAGGCTTAGTAATATGAAGGGGAGAATGACCATTGGGCATATCGCTCATCCAACTAGTCTCAAAAAGCTACCATAAAGTGGCCACAAATTTGGAGTCACCACCAATCATTTTGGTTGGGCATGATCGGATGTCTATTGAAAACAATATCTCAGGTTGTGAAACTTGAACATCGATTTTGAGGTTTACAAGGTCCAGGATTCATTGGTTGGGTTCAAAAGTTGGTTACATGTGGAAAAGGATTAACACCCCCACGACACCCAAAATTGGTACTTGCTAACCATATCTTGCTTCGGTTTTAGTTTAATCGGTTCATTTTATCATTATTTTGACATAATCCCTTCTAATGCATGAATTTTTGTAAAAATTGGAGATTCGGGTTTTGAAAGAAAATTTGGATCACCTATGTGCCCCAGAGACATGGAGAACAAAGAGATTTTTTATGAAAATAACTTTTGGATTAAATTTTGAAAATTTAAATACTCTATGTTAGGCACTAGAGTGATACTGATGCAGAACATTGCATTGTACTTTTTTAAAAGAATTTTAAAATATGAATGCACAATGGTCATTACAAAGGGAAATGTGTTAGTAAAACGAAAAAAATAATGTCACATAAAGATAAACACACTTGAAAACATAAAAAAGGAAAGGCAATCGAAATGTATCTCGTAATTATCTTTGATTATTAAGGAATAACCAAGGTAACAATTTTTGGAAGCATCTAGATTCAGAGATAGCTTGAAAGGCAAAAAAGAAGGTTTTGGTTAATAAACCTAGGGATGTTTAAGAGAAAGAATTTGGATTTTGGGTGAAGATTGAAAAACGAGATTAGAGTATTCCCTTAGAAAGTAAGGCTAGAGTATCCCTAATGGTAATAATTTTGGATATGTTCAAAAGAAAGTTTTAACTGAAAGATCTGTGAAGTTTTGAGAGAGAAAAAATTTAGATTTTAAGTGAAAAATAGGGTTGGAGTATCCCCTCGAACAATGAAGTTGGAGTATCCCTAAAAGTGAAAATTTTAGCTATGTTTAAAAGAAAAAAGGTTTTGATTAGTGTCATAACATGGCCCGCATACCAATCATGACCAAGCCCAACTTAAATAGCGCTTATTCCTATATTTATTAATATATCAGTATTTTATATTCTCTTATTTCTATGGGCCATATTATTATTTATATTTTCTTATTTTTGAGGACTGGGTAGTCGAGATGAGTCACTCACTTGATTTAAATGTGAATAGTCATTACGAAAAGACTATTTATTTAGAATCACCAATCTGTTTAGGGTAGGTGAGATTAGTTACCTACTGGAGTTCATATTTTAAGGGTTACAAAACCCTTAAAATACGAACCTTGAGTAAGCAATTGTACCATAGATCATGTAAAAGGATCCAAGAGTTGGTTATAATCACAAGTGAGGATCGACCATCTCGTGATGCCCGAAAATTGGTACCTCATTAATTATAGTTAACTTGAATTTTAATTTCTGTCTAGCTTCAACATATGGTATTTAATTATAATTCTTAAAATATTGTTTTATTAAACCAATTTATTATTTCGTGTAAAGAAAATTGGGTCTTTTCATTTTATGAAAATCAAAATCTCCTATGCACCTCATCGGAGGACCAATGGAACACAAAAGTTTTTTTTTTATAATTATCTTCTATATCCTACTAGAAAACTAAAGGAACATAAAAGGTTTTAAAAATGAAAATATCTTTTGCACCCTGCTGGAGGGCTGAAGGAATGCGAAAGGTTTTATGTTTTTGAATTTTATGAAAAATCTTAATTTTTACTTTGAAAAAGATATCTCGTTATTAAAATAATCCTTAGAACTCCTCTCTTATTCTTGGAGAAATTTCATATCTTATTTTGAATTAGAGACGTTGCCATAGTTTTAATTTTTTTTGATTTTATTACAAATATTAATAAACTATTTTAAAACTCGAAAATAGCCTAAAATCATGAACTTATCCCTAATGTTACCTTCAACATGAAAGTATTCCAGTAATCACATAGGACTTAGTTCTAATATAAAATTATCAAAATGTTGTCAGGGTATACCTTCATCAAGAAAGTACCCCGATAACCCTAAAGGACTTAAAAATTATCATAGGATGGTAAACCTATTCTAAACACACACCTTTGGCATAAAAGCATCTTGGTGATTGCGTTAGACTCGATTATAAAAATTACCAAAGTGCCTTTTGGGTATACCTTCTATATGAAAGTATTATGATAACCCTAAAAGTTACAAAAATGATCATAGAAGGGTGAACCTATTCTAATACACACTTTTGGCACAAAAACATCTCGTGACTGCATCATTCTCATTTTTAAAGAAATTACTAAAATGCCCTTAGGTACACTTTCCATGTGAAAGCATTTCAGTAACTCCAAAGGACATGAAAATGATATTTTTACCGTAAATGGGTAATTTGGATATCAAAGATTACCTAGCCGACAAGAAATGCAATTAAGCCTCTAAACTTTATTAAATGGCATTTCATACCTCGATGGAGGACTAGAGGAATATAAAAAGTTTTAGTATTTTTTGCACCTTAGTGTAGGACCAGTGAAATGCTAAAAATATTCTAAAATTACCACAATGATTAAATGATGAATTTAATGTGACAAATGATTACTTAACCTAAAATGGAAGACTTTGCTAAAAGGACACTAAACTTTTCTAAATTTTCATTAAGGTCCTTATATAATACAAAGCACAAAATCAAGCATCAAGTATATTTAAATCCATAGAAAATGATGCTAAATTTTGCAAAGAAGATTCGGCTAAACATGTTAAGCTCAAAAATAAACTTTTTATTCTTTCTTGCAAACAAATATTTATTTTTATATTTACATATTAGTCCCTACATGTTATATATTTACAAAGTAACATAAAAAACATCAAAATATTAGCAAGTCGCATTTTCTTAGATTTGGCCAATATAGGTCTACCTATCTATGGCTTTCAAAATCTGAAAAAAATTTTATTATTTAGTCCCTACAACTTCTAAAGATCACAAAATAATACATATTATCATAAAAATAACAACAAAAAAAATTCAAGATTAAAAGCTTCCATGACTTTCGGCCATCATAAAAAACTACAAGAAATAAATTTTTCCTTAACACGACAATCATATATCTAGGTTCTAGTAAGTTTAACTCAACATGAACATGTAAAAAAAATCATGAAAAAAGCCTACAAACATATTTTAATGACATATTATCAAGAAAACACCAAGGAAAATAGTATTAACATGGACATATACATGAGAAAATCAACATCATATTGTAAAGATCAATATAATATCAACACAAAAAACAAAATGAATAAGTAAAAAATCGAGTTATATTCAAAAAAAATTAAGCATAACTACTGAAATCAAAGAAAATGGATTATGGCCATCATGCTTAACCTTTCAAAATGAATCAAGATCCATGAGCTTAGCAAGATTATGGCTCCCAAAAAGAAGAAAAATGAATGAAAGAAAGGAAAACTTAAAGTTATAGAAAGTAATCTACCTTAGAAGGCTAGAAAACTTGTAGATTTTTTTTATTTTTTTAGTAATTTTTTCTATTAAAAGCCCCTTCCTCAAGAAAGCTATTTTATTCATATAGGGGGAAGGATTAGCCAAGCTTGGCTAAAATTAGCTTGGCCAAATCCTTCTTTGATCTTGTTTTTTTTTTGCTTTTTTTATTTTCTTATTGATTTTTATGAGAAAATGAGATTTAGAGAAAATAGCATTTAATTGATATTTACCAATAGTTAAGTCATGATATATGCTAAACATTTAATGATGATCAAGATAAAATCAAGTGATTAGATGGTTACAGAAATTTTTGGAAAAAAAATCTTACAAAAGAAAATTATCCTTTCAAAGAAAAAATTCAGAACTCCTAAATTAACATTTCAAATATCACCATCGAAGCTTTGAAAATTCTTTAAAATGCTTTGAGTATCACCATTAAAGCTCTGAAAAACATGCATAATTATTCTATGATTAAGGCGATGGTTAAGTATGTAATGATTCCAAAGATAATAACATTGTTTGAAGAAATCAAATGCCAAAAATGCGCTGATTGCTTGTATTAAGAATGATACAAATGCAAGTATCACTTAAAAGGTACATGCATGAGAAATGATGCAAATGCCAATACCGCCTAAATGGTGCAGATGATCATAAAATGATGAAAATATGAAATATCAAATGAAGCATATATTATTGATAATGTGAAAATTGAAAACTCTGTTAGATCCTCCCATGCCCCAAGAAAGATCAATCCTTTTTTCAATCTATTTACAACATCTTGACCCATTGAACTCAAATCTTTATCTTATTTTTTCTTTTCATGGCTAAGTTATTATCTCGGTTTGATACCTTTTAACTAGGAAGGCCCTTGACTCTTTTCATAACATCTTTTCAAGTTTTTTGATTGAAAAAATTATTTTGTTCAAAACCTCAAGGTTCAAAGCATGTGATGTTCAGATCTTTTGAATAATAATGATATTTTATTGAAAAATTTTCTGAGTGGTAATGTGATTTTCTCAAATAAATTAAAAAGCTTAAAATATTTAGGTTGGCCCAAAATTTTAAGTTGAATTGGATACATGCCCTATTTTCCTAGACATGAATGAATTAGGTTGTATAAAACATGAATTTCTTTGAAATTAGACAAATTTGATATTCATTTAAGGTTTAAGAACAGGAGGTCAAGTTAGAAATGTGATGGATTTAATTTTTGGGAGTTTTCCTCATAAAAGTTGACAACTTATTGTACGCGAGGGTTTTTAGACGTCCTCAAATTTTTTCAAATTGGATTTTCTCCTTGCAAAATTTTGGTAATTCCTGTAGGTGATATTAGTGGTTTTCTTATTTTGCTTTAGACTAGCCATTTTTGGGTTTTCACCCTAGCACTTTTTTCTTTCTTTTTCATTGATTGCATCATCATGTTCTTAAGCAGTAATCACAATCTTTTTAAAAGAAAAACTTTCTTGAGAAATCAGCCACTAAGTTTAAATAATCACATTTTATCAAAATGGACTTTTTCAGATATGCAATGTAGTCCAAGGTTTTGATTCAAAAAGAAAGGATGTAAAAGCCCAAATAAAATGATTGAGGGTAATTGAATCAAGGATCATTTCATGAGAAGTTCATCCTTTTCATTTTTTGGGAGCATTGTATTTCCTTGTTTTCTTATTTTTTCTTCCCTTTTCATTTTCTTTTTCCTTTTTCTTTTCTCTTTTCCTTTTCTTTTTTTGTTTTGTTTTTTGTTGGAAGGGAAGTGTATATTTTAAGAAATTTAGCTCATTTTGCATTTGCCTCCAAACATTAAGAATTTGAATATAAGATCTATTCCTTATATTTTTCCAAATTTCTTCACGCCCTCTAATGTAGAGGGTGATCCTCGATTTGGGTTACAGGAAAAAATAATGCTTTAGGCTTAAAGGGGGAAGTAAATGAAGAATTTTCCATAGCTATGCAAGATTGATAAATGAAGGCTATTTATCACTTTAAAAACAACCATTTAAACTGTCAGGTCATTCCTCAGGAAAAAGATTCTTTGAAAATATCTTGAACATCTTAATCACATAATAAAGTGTCTGAATTTTTTTCTTTTTTTTTCTTTTCTCTTCATTTTTCATTTTTTTCTCAAAAATTTATGCATACATTCCTTTTTTCTCTCTAATTTATAAGCATGTTTTATTTTGCAGTTTATCACTAATGGGAAATCAAGTAATGCAGGTGTTAGCTATATTAGCTTTGAATTAATCTTTGTTTTGATATAACTAAAACTTAAGCTTAATTAGCTTGTGTTTAAAT
>JBBYHO010502471.1:0-14087 GCA_038382025.1 Adansonia gregorii | reverse complement strand
TTATAATTAATGATTATATAAAAATTTCATTTTATAAGTGAGCTAAAATGAATATAAAATTATACTAAATAAAGTAAACATCACAAATCCTTGGTTTACATTTAAAAAATAATTAAAATTAAAATAGCTTTTTTAGAGAAAAGAAACATTTTATTTCATAGCAGCAGTTGACAATATCATGCATGACTGCTTAATGAATAAATTCTGGATAGACATACGACCAATGCATATTCCTTGAACAAGAAAGACCAAGTTTAGCTAGTATACGGGCAACTTGATTTCCAAATCTCCTAATGTGTTGAAACCTGCATTCCTCAAAGACTTTGAAAAACTCTCTTCATCTAAAATCGCTCTCATAGTTGACAAGTCTGCATTATGCTTTTCAGTTTGATTATGATCTACTATGCATCACATCAAAAATGATTCTGGATATCCCCCATTGCCTAGCAAACCAGACAGCTATGACAGCTGCTTTCGCCTCTAAAATGCTGGCTTCAAATACTTTGTCAATTTTACTGCAGCTCCTCCTGGGACAAAACCATCATGATCTCTAGCAACTGTACCAATTCCATCACATTTCGGGTCATCATTGAAAGACCATCAAAATTAATTTTGACAAAATTCAATGAAGGAGGTTTCCAAACGACACACGCTGGATCTGGTCTAAATTCTTCCTCTCTTTTATTGGCCTGCAAAAAAAATCTGTTAGAAGTTTCTGTGCTTGGTCAGAGCTCTTTGAGAAAACTGTTTTCTGTTCTGTATTGCTTCGGCATTTCTAGAAGCCCAAAGGGCCCAAAGAAATATCAACATTTTTTGTAGTCCAATTGTACCCATCTCTTTCAAACCTTCCTCAAGCCAATCAATGCTTGCAAGAGATGTGCTATTGATGACACCCCGTGGGAATCCTCCTATCTCCCGAGCTGACTTTGGCAACATACAAGGTCTTAGAACATGAATATCAGCCTTTCGTTCGCCTTCGCATCTTCTGCATTTAGTTTTTGCTCCACATATAATGGTTTCTATCTTGGTTGCTGTAGGTAAGATGCCATGACATAAACTTTACCCAAAATGCCTTACTTTATGGGGGACATTCAGGTTCCAGATAACTGTCCAGATTTTCCTATGGGGTCCCAAGCCAATTCTTCTCCACTGCAATAGCTTATATGCACTCTTCGAAGAAAACTGTCCATCCTTGCTATAATGCCAAATCATTCAATCAGTTGGTATATTTGAAGCCAGAGGGATTCTACAAATAGCATTGGCCTCGTTTTGGTTGAAAGTAGCTCTGATCATGTCCTCTTTCCGCATGCCTTTTTTAGCGTCAATCAGAGTTTCAACCATAGAAGTTAACTCTAATCTCCGATTATTAGACTCTATAGCAAACAAGCCATTAAAAGGAGTCCAGTTATCACCCCAACTTTTGATTGATTTCCCATTGCCTACTCTCCATCGAGACCCTTTTTTCAAAGTATTCTTGGCTACCGTCAAGCTCCTCCAAATGTACGAAGGCTATGAACCAATAGTCACCTCCATGAAATTCCCAGTTGGGAAGTATTTTGACATTTATGTATATTTGTTTTTACTCATAACTAACTAATCAGGCTTTTATTTACTTAATCTAACAATTTTTTTTTATTTTTTTCTTTTATTAGATTTTTTAGTATTTGTTTTATAATTTTTTTAAAGTTGTGTTTAGAAATTTAGATTTTAAAAATAATAAAAATTGCACAACAAAATACAACTTTTGAATTTCTAAACACAACTTAGTAATACAACTACAAATATAACATTCATATTTATTTTTCAAATTTTTGGGCTTGTTAGATGTCTATTTAATAGTAAATTTAAAAAATGTGTGAATATTTGTAAATTTAAAATTCATGTTTTTATATTTTTCATATATATAATGACATTACATCATAACTAATTTATACATAATACTATGTATTTTATTCTTACAATTTAGTAGCAAATGAAACCAATATTTTCAAATTTATGTAATATTAATATAATTTCGATATTTCACTATTTTTGGTATTAGCATTGATATATCAATTAATTTTTTAAATTACTTTACTAAATTATAATATTATTACTAACTTTTTAAATAATAAGCAATTTAATCAATTTTTAATTTTTCATAAAATTGTATGTTATTATAATTTGATATATGAATGATAGTGAACATAAATGTTGGGATTTTAATTATTAAATTCTTATATTTTCATAGTTTTTAAGCTATAACTGATGATTACTATCTTTTGTGTTTTGTGTTTAAGGTGTAAAAAGGGCTTGAAAGAAAGAAAAAAGGCTTAAATGAGTTGATTGGAGCAACCTAAAAGGAGAAAAAAAAGAGCTGATATGGACATTACGTGGGCACGCTCTACAGACAGATAGCTTAAATTAGAAATTTAATTTATTTAGGATTTCAATTGAGTAGAATCTGAAACTAATCATAAATTAGGTAAATTTGAGAAAATTGTAAGAGATATAAAAAGGAAAGAAGGAAAAGAACCAAGGGGAAAAATAGTTTTTCTACGATTTTTCTAGGGTTTTTTAACTTTTTCTTTTAGAGAGGAAACAAAGACAATTTGTGGCTAAATTCTTTTCAACTAGTCGAAGGTTTTATATCGAAGTTTGATTCTCTACGACTGTGAGACCTAATTTGTATTTATATTATTAATGGTTCTTGAATATTTGTCTTTTCTTCTATGCTTAATAAGCATGATTGTCATTGTTGATTGAATGTTTGGTACCACATTTGATTGATAGGATAATCTATAGCTATTTAGAAAATTAAATCTGTAATTGTTTGATTGTTCTAATAAAAATGGCAACTAGCTTGGTTAGGAAGAATTCATAATCTAATCTAAATAAACCTACACATGAGTTTATTGGTTAGAATTGGTGATCCCCCTCTCATTATTAATGCTATTGATACATTAAAACACTAAGATCATATCTAGGGTTTATGTAATCAATACGAGAAATAATTGACGGTTGTACCTTGATTATCGAATAACTAAGGAGGGGTAGGCAATTAGTTCGTACCAACACCTATAACCAATTTATTCTCGAATAATGAATATATCTTTGCATCTGCGATCAGTTGTGAGAATAAAACTTGTGATTAAACCTCTGGCTAGTGTTTGCATGATATTGACGTTTATTTTAGTTTAATTTATTTTGCATTCTTAATCAAACTTTAGTTTATTTATTTCATTTATTTTTAGTGACTTTATAAAATCCCCACTTTATTTTGTTGATTTTGATAGGAAATCAGATCTTACCAATTCTTGTAGAGACTATCCTACTTATTATTATATACAAAAATCTTATTAGAGTAGGAAAATTATTTTTGTTGGATTTGACACCCACCAAATTTTGGCATCGTTGCCGGGGATTGGTGCTAAAAGATTTTATTTCCTTGATTAGTTTATTATTATATTTATCTGCATTTATGCCTCATTCTTCTTGTATAGGTGAATTACAATATGATCCAGAAATTAAGAAGACAGCTCGATAGTTAAGGAGGAAAGAAACTAGGCAAAGGCGTGCTATAGAGGTAACATCGTCATCGTCGGAATTAGATTTGGCAATTGACCCAAACAATTCATCTAGTGATCCAAAAGATGTCGATGAAACAATGGCTATAGAAAGAATTTTTCAGGACCTAGCTACACCAAATTTAAACCAGCAACCTCTTTGCGTTGAATATCCTAATATAGAAGTTCCTTTTGAGTTAAAATATGGACTTATTCACTTACTTTCGACTTTTCATGGTTTTATAAGTGAAAACTCTTACAAACATCTCAAGGAATTCCATATGGTCTGCTCAACAGTGAGACCTTAGGGTGTTACAAAAGAATAGATAAAGCTAAAGCCTTTCCTTTCTCATTAGCTGATAAAGCAAATGATTGGCTATACTAGTTCCCATCAGGATCCATAACTACTTGGAATGAGATGAAGTGACAATTTCTTGAAAAATTTTTCCCTACTTTAAGAGCTGTAAATATTAGGAAAAAAATATGTAGCATAAGTTAATCTATAGAGAGAGCCTTTATGACTATTGGAAAAGATTTAAATAGTTATGTGAAAGTTGTCTTCAACATCAAATTCTTGAACAATTATTGATTCAATATTTTTATGAAGGCTTGTTACCAACAGAGAGGAGCATGATGGATGCTGTAAGTAGAGGTCCATTAGTGCTAAAGACTCCAGAAGAAGCCAGAAGGATGATCTCTATTATGGCTATGAACTCATAACAATTTGGCTTCAAACAAGACTACCCTATGAAGAGGGTAAATGAGGTGAACAAATATTTCATGCTACAATAATTAAATAATTTAACATCTTTTATAAAAAAATTGGTTGTAGGGAATGTGCAACAAGTGAAAACTTGCGACATATGTACAACTTCGGATCATACAATTGACATGTGCCCAATGCTTCAAGATGATCCAAATGAATAAGTTAATGCCATTGAGGATTTACAGGCTCACAAAGACAAAGATATGATCTTTATTCAAATATCTACAACCCAAGATGGAAGGAACATCTAAATTTTAGCTATGCTACAAAGCCACCAGATTCCAATCACAGTATCAAGCTAGACCACCTTTTTCTCCACATAAGTCTTCATTAAAACAAGGTAAGTCTATGTAAGATATGCTTCAATCACTTACTAATAATATGCAACAATTTCAACAGAAAATAAAGACTAGTATGCATGATATGAGAAATAGAGTAGATCAGTTAGAGGCTGAGATGAGCAAAAAGAATCCAAAAGGGTATGGGAAGCTACCATCTCAACCAAAAGTTAATCCAAAACAAAATACGAGTTCAATCACTTTATGAAGCAGAAAAGAGCTGAAAAAGCCTAATAAATAAGTATCAAAGCGTGAATTAGAGAAGGAACTTAAGAAAGATGAAGAAAATCTTGAACCTGTAAATGTGCAAATGAAGGCTTTGAATGTAGAACCAAATAAAACTTTTGTACCACTCCTCTATTCCTAAGTGGATTTGCAAAATCTAAAAATAAGGAGTAGAAAAAAGAAATCCTTGAGACTTTTCACAAAGTTGAGGTAAACACACCATTTCTTGATGTAAGTAAACCAATTCCTCGCTATGCTAAATTTCTTAAGGAGTTATGTAGTACAAAGCATAAATTAATTGGCAATGAGAAAATTCAAGTTAATAAGAATGTGTTGATAGTGATACAAAAAAATTACCTTCGAAGTGTAAAGATCCCGGTATCTTTATTGTTCCTTGCAAAATTGGTAATATGAAGGCAGATAGAGCAATAATGGACCTAGGTGCATCAATTAATGTTACGCCTCTTTCAATTTATAAATCCTTAAGGGTTGGGCCATTAAAAGAAATAGGTGGTGATAATACAATTAGCTAATAGGTCTAATGTATATCCTCAAAGAGTCCTAGAAGATATTTTAGTTCAGGTTAATAATTTGGTTTTCTTCGTTGATTTCTATGTGCTTGAATAGGGGAGGATGATACTATACATTCTGCCCCAATACTATTAGGGAAACCATTTTTAAAAACTTTAAGAACTATTATAAATGTGTATGAAGGGACATTCATTATGGAATTTGATGGATAAATTATTAAATTTAATATATATGATGCCATGCGATATCCTAGAGAATTTATGACTTGGCAGGTGATGATAATGTGAAGGTTACACTTTAGAATAGTCTTGAAATGATAAGCTAAAAAAAATAGAAAGGGAGTTAACTTTAAATGTTGATCTTGAGCACACTATTCTTGAATTAGAATCCTTACTTAAAAAAATGTTATGTCTTATGTTGAATTACCCTTTCTCACTCCAAACTTTTTTCTTATCGTGTACAGGCACCACAATTAGAGTTGAAGCCATTACCAAGTCACTTGAAGTATGTCTACTTAGGAGAAAAAGAAACATTACCAGTTATAATCTCTAGCAAACTAGACACGTAAGAAGAAGAACGATTACTTTGAGTGTTAAAAGAGCACAAAGAGGCTATAGAGTGGACAATAGTAGATTTTGAGGGCATAAGTCCTTCTATTTGTATGCATAGGATATTGTTAGAAAAAAAAGCGAAACTCATCAGACAAGCCCAACGAAGATTGAATCTACCTATGATGGAAGTAGTCAAGAAAGAGGTTTTAAAACTACTCGATGCAGGTATAATCTATTCTATTTCTGATAGTGAATGGGTTAGTCCTCTCTTAGTGGTCCCAAAGAAAACATGGATGATAGTGGTTGAAAATGAAAATGGTGAGTTGGTGCCTACTCGAGTACAAAATGGATGGTGGGTTTGTATTGATTATAGGAAGTTAAATGCCGCTACCTAAAAAGACCATTTCCCCTTCCCTTTATTGATAAAATGTTAGAAAGATTGGCCGAAAAATCTCACTGTTATTGTCTTGATGGTTACTTAGGTTATCATCAAATTCCAATTACACCGGAGGATCATGAAAAGATGACATTTACTAGTCCATTTGGGACGTTTGCTTATTGATGCATGCCCTTCGTGCCTTGTAATTCTTTAGCCACATTCCAAAGATGCATGGTCAGCATATTTTTTAAATATGTGGAGAACATTATCAAGGTATTCATGGATGATGTTACGATTTATGGTAATTCTTTTGAGTCATGCTTGAATAACCTTGCAAAAGTGCTTAAAAGATATATCGAAACAAACCTTGTTTTAAATTATGAAAAATGTCATTTTATGGTAGATCAATAGATTATTTTAGGGCATGTAGCATCTTCAAAGGGTATTGAGGTTGATAAATCAAAGATAGATGGTATTAGAACCTTACCTTACCCTATAAGTTTACAAAAAGTTCACTATTTTCTTGGACATGCAGGGTTCTATTGACGGTTTATTAATGATTTATCAAAGATAACACTGCAGTTATGCAAGCTTCTCCAGAAAGATATGGTGTTTGAATTTGATGAAGCACGTAAGGTAGCTTTTGACAAGCTCAAGGAATGTCCTACATCAACTCTTATAATACAACCACCAAATTAGGAACTGCGATTTGAGATCATGTGCAATACAAGTAACCATGCAGTGGGAGCTGTTCTTGGATAACAAGTTAACCGAGTTACACATGTAATATATTATGCTTCCAGGACACTTGATAGTGCTCAACGTAATTACTCAACAATGGAGAAAGAACTTTTATCCATTGTCTTTGCTTTAGAAAAATTTTGTTTTTATTTACTTGGTACTAAGGTGATAGTTTACTTCGATCATGAAGTTTTAAAGTACCTGTTAGCTAAAAAGGAGGCGAACCTAGATTGATAAAGTGGATACTCTTGTTATAAGACTTTGATCTAGAAATACGTGATAAAAAAAGAGCTAAAAATTTTGTTGCTGACCATTTGAGTAGATTAGTCATGAGTGACCAACCAAAGCTGTTGCAAGATGAGTTCTCAGATGAACAACTCATGATAGCTCAACAGAGTACTCCATGATATGCAGACATTCTCAATTATTTAGTTACGAAAATGTTAACTAATGAGCTGACACGTGCTTAAAAAGCTAAAATCAAGAGTGATGTGAAATATTATATATGGGATAACCCAAATTTATGGAAACATTACTCTGACCAAGTTATTCGAAGATGCATTTTTTAAACTGAAATTTTTTCCATTATTTGATTTTGTCACTCTTATGCAAGTAAAGGACACTTTGGTCCAAAAAGAACAGCTAGAAAACTCTCAGAATATGGATTCTATTAGCCTGCTTTGTTTCATGATTCATATATGTTTTGTAAAACATGTGAATAGTGCCAAAGAACAAGAAATTTGGGCCTTAGAGATCAAATTTCATTATCCCTAATTTTGGTATACAAAATATTTGATGTATGAGGCATTGATTTTATGGGACCATTCTCTATTTCTTTCGAAAAGGTGTATATTATTCTTGCTGTAGATTATGTGTTGAAATGGGTAGAGGCTAAGGCTACTCATACTGATGATGCTAAAGTTGTAGTAGGTTTTGTTAAATCTCACATCTTTACTAGGTTCGGTGCACCAAAAGCTATGATAAGTGACAGAGGGACACATTTTTACAATTGAATAATGGAGGTGTTGATGAAGAAATATAATGTTACACATCATGTGTCTATCGCATATCATCCATTGATAAGTGATCAGGCAGAGGTATCCAACAAGGAAGTAAAGTCAATACTCAAAAAGGTAGTTAATCCAACTCGAAAAGATTACAGTATAAACTTGATGATGCACTATGGGCATATCGGACAGCTTACAAGACTCTAATTGTATGTCTCCATATCATTTGGAGTTCGGTAAAGCATGTCATTTTCCTATTGAATTAGAGCACAAAGCCACAAAGCCTTATGGACAGTGAAACAATGCAATTTACAAATGGACAAGGTAGGAAAGCATAGAAAGTTGCAATTACAAGAATTAGAGGAAATTCATAATGAGGCCTATGAAAATTTAAGGATTTATAAGGAAAAAATGAAGAACTTTCATGATCGAATGATTGCAAGAAAAACTTTTACCATTGGTAAAAAAGTCTTACTTTTCCATGCCAAACTTAAACTGTTTCTTGGTAAGTTACGTTCTCGATGGATTGGTCCATTTATTGTAACTAATGTGTTTCCTTGGTGCAATTGAAATCAAAAATTTGAATACTGGCAAGATTTTTAAGGTGAATGGACATCGTCTCAAGCCTTTTTATAAAGGTTTCCAAGCATTTAAAGGGAAAGAAATTACTTTAGAACAACTGAATTATAAAGATTGAAGCGCAAGTATGTCTAGCCAAAGACTTAAAAGAAAGGCAATAATTAGGAGGCAACCCAATTTATATTGGTTTTAGCTTTGTTTTCTTTTATTTTTAAAGCATGATTTTAGGAGGAGGAAGTCAAATTTTCATATTTTAGTTATTTTAAATCAAAAACTCTCTTTTCATATAGCATAGGCACGTCCAAAAAAAGTATTTTGTGTAGTAGTGAATCTTAGATAGAGCGTGACCATACCTTCTAAAAGAAGCATTTTTTGGGTTTTTTTTCTTTTTAAGAATTTCTCTCACCAAAAAAATTGAAACCCTTATTTTTCCTCTACTTTCTTCACCTTATCTACCATCTACTTTTTTCATCTCCAAAACTACCAAAACTAAAACCATAAAACCACCAATTCCACCTTCATCTTTTAAATCCATTGCCAACACCCATCTAAATCAAAAAAATTTGTTGTCAATACCCATTCATCAAATTTTGCATCGACCAAAATCTTTAAAGTCATCGTCAACCCATTCATCCCAATCCAAATGAAACCAGCATCATTTTCACCCATTTCTACCACCATCGAAACACCAAATTCACACATTGCATTGTCGATCATGTCAGCCACAGTTTGGGTATGGGAAGAAAAAAGGAAAATAGTCCAACCACCACCAGGTTCTAGTCCCAGACAATCAAGAATCGAAAAAAAAAGTGTCCTACCACCATCGGAAGAGTCTATTGATAAAAGGATGACGTTGAAAACATGGGAAGCATAACAAAGGTATGATGGGTTGAAAAATCAAAAATTATTCCATGAGCAATAAGTAAACCAAGCAAGAGACCAAGAATAAACCTATTAAGTGATTCCAAGAATGAAATAGTACTAGAGAGAAGTAGGAGGCTCACTGACCTTACTATCTATAGTTCAAACGATCGAGAGAAGGATCATAAGGATGAAGTTCAACTTGAATGCCTATTTCAACACGTGGGATATGAGCCTCCTCAACCACCAAGTCCATGAGCCAACACAACGAGACATCCAAGGAGTATCCCTCTTTTTCTTTATTAGTTATATCTATATTTTTACTCTTTGCCTTTTGTCAAAACATTGAGGATAATGTTTGATTTAAGTGTGAAGGATTCTTAGGATAGGAAATTAAAATTTTCTTTTTGCATGTGATTCGTATGTCTTTAAATTGTTTAGGTTTTAGAATGGTGTGATATGTTTGCTTGTGTTTTAGGGTCATGACAATCGAGAATTTTTTTCACTCAATGAGTTTCAAATGGATTGAATGGTGGATATGCTTTAAGATTTAACTGGTTGAGCATGAGTAGTGACATATATCGAGTAGTTGAATCAACAAGAGATAAGAACTTGAATCGATATTGAAAGTTAAGTGAAAAAGTGTGTGTGAATTCCTAATGAATTAATTCAACCAGTGAGCTTTTGAGCCAAAAAAAGATTGAATCTTTCATGTAGATTAATGTTTTCTTTGCTATGTGATATTCTTCCATGTGAATTTATCTCTAGAATTTGCTTTGAACCATTTTAAGATCACATTGATATATGCATGTATAGAAAGGATAACGGCCTTTTTTTATTTAGCTTGAGCCTAAAAAGCCAACTAGAATTAATATCCCTTGTAAGCCCTTTAAGCTTTAATGTCATTTTTTTGAGAAAAATAAAAAAATGAAAAATAAAATAAAAAAATGAAAAAAATAAAGCATTTATGTGGGATAATATTATTAGTCTATGTTCTTGATATAGTGATGCAATGATTGAGGAGATTATTGAGTGTTTGAGAATGTTGGAATGAATTATGAGTTTCCATTGTTTAATTACTCATTACAATGTTTGAATGCTCAACTAATTTCTTAGATTTTAACCTCATTATCGAAGAAATGCCTCACCTTTAACCTTAGTCCTATTACAACCAAAAAGGTAAAGACCTTTGATTCATGCATGCTATAATCTAATTGGTGGTGATGTGGAATATTAGAAAGCATATGGTAGTGCATTTGCATGAGTAAAAATTGAAAGAAACATTTAAACCCTAAAACACATGAGTGAAGAGAGTGATAACAGTGAGAGAGTTTATTAGGATTTTTGCATTTACTTTGGAATGACACTTTCATTGTTAATTTTTGTTCATATTTTTTTTTGAAGTTTGGGTATGAGATATGATGTTGCTTGATTATTGACTAGTCAGGTTTTAAGGTGTGTAGAGTCTTTTGATCTCATTTGAAATATTGAATGATAAGTTTTTTTTGGTTGTTGGGTTGCTTAGTTGTGTAGTTGCTCGAGGATGAGCAAAAAGACAAGTGTGGGGGAATTTGATAATGAACATAAATATTGGGAGTTTAATTGTTAAATTATTATCTTTTCATAGTTTTTGAGCTATAACTGATGAAAATTACTTTCTTTTTTGTTTAAAGTGTAAAAGGGCTTGGGAGAAAAAAAATAGCTTAAATAAGTTGATTAGAGCAACCAAAAAAGAGAAAAGAAAGAGCTGATGTGGACACTATGTGGGCACGCTCTATAGGCAGATAGCTTAAATTAGAATTTTGATTTATTTGGGATTCTAATTGAGTAGAATCTAGAATTGATTAGAATTTAGGTAAATTTAAGAAAGTGTAAGGGATATAAAAAGGAAAGAAAGGCAAAGAACCAAGGGAAAAAATGGTTTTTCTAGGATTTTTCTGGGGATTTTTTAACTTTTTCTTTTAGAGAGGAAACAAGAAGACAATGTGTGGCTAAATTCTTTTCAACTAGTCCAATGTTTTATATCAAAGTTTGATTTTTTCCGATTGTGAGATCTAATTTATGTTTATATTATTAATTGTTCTTTATTATTTATCTTTTCTTCTATGCTTAATAAGCATGATTGTCATTGTTGATTGAATGTTTGGTACTGCATTTGATTGATAGGATAATCTATAACTATTTAGAAAATCAAATCCATAATTATTTGATTGTTCTAATAAAAGTGGCTATTAACTTGGTTAGGAAGAATTCACAATCTAATCTAAATAAACCTACACATGAGTTTATTGGTTAGAATTAGAGATCCCCCTCTCATTATTAATGCTATTGATACATTGAAACACTAAGATCATATATAGGGTTTATGTAATCAATAAGAGAAATAATTAACGGTTGTACCGTAATTATCAAATAACTAAGGAAGGGTAGGCAGTTCGGTCGTACCAACACCCATAACCAATTTATTCTCGAATAATGAATATATCTTTGCATATGTGATCAGTTGTGAGAATAAAACTTTCAATTAGACCTCTGGTTAGTGTTTGTGTGATATTAACGTTTATTTTAGTTTAATTTATCCTACATTCTTAATCGAACTTTAGTTTATTTATTTCATTTAATTTTAGTTGCCTTTATAAAATCCCTACTTTATTTGTTGATTTTGAGAGGAAATCAGATCTTGTCAATCCCTGTGGAGACGATCCTACTTATCACTATATACAAAAATCTTATTAGAGTAGGAAAATTATTTTTGTTAGATTCGACAGCCACCAATGAACTTATTCTATTATTGGGATTAAAATTTATAAAATTATAATTGTATCAAATTTATGTTTAGCTGAAATTAGAGAAGTTTATGAGAAACACTACGATGTTCTTTATTGTTGGAAGAAAATAATTTCGATACCCCCTATTCATCATTGGTTAAAGATATATTAATATTTCAGTTATTACATTGAATCAAAATTTAGTATAGGCATGAAAGTTATCAGCAAATAAAAAATAGTCTTACACGTCATGATGCAGAATTATTAAGAATAATAAAACTTTATTTGTTAAATCTTAGGAATTGAAACGTTTATGTAAATATATATTTTGTAAACTTTATATTTTAATTTACAAGATAATTAATTTATTTTCAATTGAATTTATCATTTTGTTTGCTTGAAACGTTAGGAGAAATATTATTTAAAGCTAATTTTCTTAATAATGTTATTATTATTACACAAATATCAAGTTCAATCATATGTTGAAATTATACTTTTTATATATTCTAATTATTATTGTATTAAAATTAAATTTTAAAATGTGTCATAGGTATGATTATATATTGTACATTGTTATTTTCTAACAAGTCAAATGCTAAATTAATAATACTATTTTTTAATTTTTTATGATTAATTGTTGTGAATATAATAATGATAGTATTACAATCTATTTGATTCATATGTAATGCCTTTCAAATAAATTTTATTTCACAATCTAAGTTAAAGAATCACTATTAATAGAGGTGGTAAAATTAACCTGAACCTGAAAACCAACCCAAAAAAATCTAAACCTGAATCGAATTTAATTTGACTAAAAAGTTAATATCCCGAACTTGAAATGACCCGAACTCGAGCCCGACTTGAACCCAAACCCGAATTTAATACTAAAAATAAATATAAAAAAATTATAATTAAATAATTTTTTGTAAATCAAAAAATTTAATTATGAATTTTATTTTAACATTCTTTTAATAATTTAATTAAATATTAAAAACTTAATTTATATTTTAAATATGATTAAACTTGCTCATAGGTTGGGCCAGACAATGGCCTAAATTTTTTTAAAATCCTAAGCCTAGGTTTTTATTTAGCATGCCAAGAATAATTGTTTATCACATTAAAAAATTTTTTATTAAAATTATATATGTTATAATTAAATTTAAATAAAATTTATTAATTGAAAAGTACTGTTTTGGGTTGGATCAGGCTAGTTTGATATAAAAATATGAGAGCCCAAGCCCAAGGCCAATTGGCCAAGTGGGTAGCTCGACTTTTGAACAGGTCTGTATAAAACAAAATATTAATTTATCAAAAAATAAATCATATCATTGACTTTGAAAATATTGCAAATAAAATATATCATCCATTTATCATATTTTCTTTAATTTTATTTGTTGAACTCATTAAATATTAAGAGTTATATATGTTAGTATAAATTTTTAAGTACTTCTTTAATTATTATTATTATTATTATTATTATTATTATTATTATTATTAATGGTAATTAGAATGTGATAATAGTATAATAAAGTAATAAGATAAATTAAAAAATATCAAAGTCATAATAGATAATACCATATAAAAAATAAATCAAATATTAAATATTAATACCGTATATAACTTAATTAATTATTAAAAACTTAATTTATATTTTATATATGATTAAACCTACTTATGGGTTAGGGTAGGCCGTAACTCAAATTTTTTAAAATTTTAAGTTCAGGCCCTTATTTAATGTGCCTAGACTCGTATGTTCAAGCTAGAATTACTATTCATCACATTAAAGAATATTTTTT
>JBBYHO010502450.1:0-22416 GCA_038382025.1 Adansonia gregorii | reverse complement strand
TAGGTTGGATCGGATAAATTGACCTGATTGATGATCCGATTTAATTTTTTTTCAATATTGAATTAATTTAATTATATTACTCAAAAATAAAAATTTAATATTTTGAAACCAAAATACAAATAAATAAATAAATAAATATATATATATATAATGAATCAGTTAGATTGATCAAGAGAATACTTACTCTCAATAAACCTCAAATACAATAAAAAAATAATTAAAATATAAAATAAAATATAATACAATATAAAAATTATATAAATATAATATATATAAATATTATAATTTATTTAATTATTAATATATTAAAATTTATATATATTAATTTAATAACTCCTCTTATTTCCCCAATAAAATTTACGATCCGCGACAAAAACGATATTTTCACCGACCAACGGAGAAAAGCAAAAACTCTCAAAATCACTTCACGGTCGGGTCGGGTGCCACGCCGATTTTTATCGAACTTGAGCTTCTTCTGTCTTACGACTAATGTATTTCCTTTTTCTTTTCTTTTATTATTATTATTATTTATTAATTTTTCGTCTCTTATATCTATTTTGCTGATGCTAAACAAAGCTTAAAAAAGCGAAGAAAAAAAATTTAGGAGTATTTTTCTCTGCAAAGTGTGGAAGGTGGAAGATTGGATTCAAGAAAAGAAATCGAAATTTGAGGCTGGAAAATTAAAAAATAAAAAACAAAAAATAAAAGTCTGGTTTCAGCTGATGTGCTGGTGGGGTTGAGTTTCAAGCAATTTTTTTTTAGGTTTTCAGATTCAGCTATGATTTGAATTTGGTGAATCTCTAGGTTTGTATCAAATCTGTGAATAATTTTAGTTTTAGTTTTTTCTATTTGTTTGTGAAGTTGTAGTTAGTTAATTTTTTTTATTGGGCTTTGAACTTTGATTGTTGTTTTAGTTTAGTTAGCTTTCTAGAAAGAATGTGTAGAATGTATAAACTTTAGAGTGATTTTATGAATGCTAATTTATTTTGATAGTTAGTTAGAATTTGTAGTCATATTTAGCTGTTTTTTGTTTAATTTTGTAATTTAAGCTAGAATTATATAAAAAGGTTTTCCTTAATTTATTCCGGAAATTCTGAATTGCTGTATGAAAGCTGAAAAATTGAAAGAAATGCATCGGTCTCTTATTGAATTTTGTGTTTTTGATCGGAATTTTTGGTTGTAGTTATAAAAGCATTTAATAGTTTTGAACTTCTTATTTCTACAGGAAGGTCAATATTTGCTTTTTTTTTTTATGGATAATTATCGTATACACGGTGGAAAGAAAAGAACTCCACAAGTGGAATTAGTGACGTGTTTTGTGGAGTATATTTAAAAATAAATAAAAAATAAATAAACGGGACTCATTGCACCCCACAAACCCTGATTGTGAAATCTTTTTCATTCCATAGGTGTTTTATTGTTTAGAGAAAAAGGTGTTTGTGTAACTAAGAATTAACACCATTTTCTTGTAATGATGCTTTGCTGACTGCCCTGTTATAGTCTATTGTTTGTTCCAATAATTCAACTATGGATACTTGTTGTAATGTGTAAGTTTTTTATTTCTTTTTTATTATTAATTAGGATTTTGGGGTTTAATTGTTTAAACTGTTTCTGCATTCAAGGAAAAGGGAAAGTACTGGGTAAGACTGTTACTTGATGAAGTCAGTGGACTCATATATTGTTGTGCGTTAAAGAAAGAGAAGATGCTACCAAATTGGAAGAAGCCTCACATAAGATTGACAGTCCAATCTTTATTTGAATTTTTGTTTTTGTTAATCGGAACATCTAGAAATAAAGCGGGTGGTACTGGTATGCTGTAAAAAGAAACCATGGAGCATCCTTTGGAGAAACGATATCCAGTCAATGCAAAAGATTATAAGATATATGAAGCAGTTGGAGAAGGTGTCAGTGCCACTGTGTACAGGGCATTGTGCGTTCCACTTAATGAAATTGTTGCTATTAAGGTTCTTGATTTGGAAAAGTGCAATAATGATCTTGTAAGTATGGCATTTCATTATTTATTTCTTGGCAGTCATGTATTCGTGTTTACTTATATACTGATCTTACGAGTCCGAACAACTCCGCTAAACATCAAGAGTTAACATCGAACATATGATCCCTGTCTTATTGAATGGTTTTGCTCGTGAAATATGCAGGATGGCATACGCAGAGAGGTGCAGACCATGAGCTTGATTGATCACCCTAATTTATTATGGGCACATTGTTCGTTCACTGATGGTCATAGCCTTTGGGTTGTGATGCCATTCATGGCCGGCGGATCCTGCTTGCATATAATGAAATCTGATTATCCAGAAGGTTTTGAAGAGCTTGTCATTGCTACTGTGTTACGTGAAGTTCTTAAAGCTCTTGTTTATCTGCATTCCCATGGGCACATTCACCGAGATGTGAAGGTTTCTAATTGTCCTTCATTTTATTTTTATGCCATGTGTTTTCTTGTTTATTTCTGCTAGTAGTTTGTTTTCGGAGGCCAAGCTGATTAGTTATTAACTGGCTTCAATAAAAATACAGCTTAAGCTATAATTTGTAACAATTAATGCAAAAAACTTATAGTTATTCTTATAATGTAGTTGACAATATGATAGATGCGGAAAGGTTTTCTTCTGCTTTTCATATACAAGGCCTTATGCTGATAGTTGTGTGCCATTGGATCTATTAGTCTATTAGTTTGATAAGACATATTCTCTTTGTTTCTTTGACGAGTAGGATACCGGTTGCTGTGATGCTCCTGCACTTCATTTTTCTTGAAGTACTTGTGTTTGACACTTGTATCCGACCCATTTTCAAACTTGGATATGAGGATATGACTATCCAAGAACACTCCAAATACATGGGAAAACTTAGAAAAAGAAATTGAATATACCTGTGTCAAATACATGCTCGTATTTGAAACTCATACCCGAGTCCAAGTAACATAGATCAGTTGTGCCTACATATGTCAACAGTGTACCGCCTGTTATTTTGTCCTTGTTCTTTCTTCCCTCTCATTTTGGGGATTTTTCCTCTATTATTCTTATCTACAATTCTACATTCATAACTCCATTTGCAGGCTGGGAATATTTTAATTGATACTAATGGTGCTGTCAAGTTGGCAGACTTTGGAGTATCGGCATGCATGTTTGATACTGGAGACAGACAGCGTTCTAGGAATACTTTTGTTGGAACTCCTTGCTGGTATTTGTTTCCCTTGGCCCTTCAGCTGTCTAGGATTTTACTTACATTGTTGCTCTTATTACAGAAATTCAGTTTCCGAGAGTTGATAATGACCATACTGCGTCTCCTTATTGTTGTTTTCATATCAGGATGGCTCCAGAAGTTATGCAGCAATTGCATGGTTATGACTTTAAGTGAGCTAATTGCTTTTCTGATCTATACTTTTTCTTTTAATTTCCTTTGATTATTTGCTTTGTTATACCCATTAAATCATTCCATTTCTGTTTCTTCTTCCTGTAAACAGAGCAGACATCTGGTCTTTCGGAATAACAGCACTTGAACTTGCTCATGGCCATGCCCCATTTTCGAAGTATCCACCAATGAAAGTAAATCTCTTCGTTTTCTGACGGCTATATCAGTTGTTTAATGCGTGTACTTTATCGCTGCTTTCTGTTTTAGGTCTTAGTTTGATTGTTTACTCCCGTTTTTGCTGCAGGTTTTGTTGATGACATTGCAAAACGCCCCTCCCGGTCTGGACTATGAAAGGGACAAGAGGTTCTCAAAGGTTTGCGCTAGTCGATCGTCTTAAAGACTGGCATCACTTGTTCTTATCTGATAATAACATTCTGATGGTTTTATACTTCTCTAGTCTTTCAAGGAGATGGTAGCTGCCTGCTTGGTGAAGGACCCAAAGAAACGTCCGACTTCAGAGAAGCTTTTGAAGCACCATTTCTTTAAACGCGCACGCGCCTATGATTATCTAGCTCGTACCATTGTTAATGGCCTTGCTCCATTAGGCGAACGTTTTAAGGAGCTAAAGGTCTCTTGCTTACCCTTTTTCCTTAATTTGTGACCTCTGTTTAAGAGGGGGAATTGATGTGCAGCTCTTATCTGGTCTTTTATGCCTCAGAAAAAAGAAGCTGATCTTCTTGTACAGAATAAGGCTCTCTATGAGGACAAGGAGCAATTATCGCAGGTAAATAATGTAAACTTTTACGTTTTGTCAACAAAATTTAGCTGATAGTGCTAGGTTCTTTCCTTCATGTCTTACTAGGGCTATGTTGCTCTGACTCTTTATTTTTCTTGAAGTACCCTTGTCTGGCACTTGCGTCCAAAGTATATCTAGACATGGATATGGGGTTCTAACCTTTCAAAGATCCTCCAAATACATGGAAAAACTTAGAAAAAATTGAACATACCCGTATCCGACACTCACATTCTAGTCCTAGTAACATAGTTTTAGGCTTTATATGGTGATCCAGTTGCTCTCAGTTCCACTTTCATCTGAGGTCTTAAAGATAAAGAACTATATCACCTAGGTTTACTTTCACTAATTAATGCCCATAATATATCGGAAATATATGATTCCATGGCATCAATTCGAATATGAATTCCTTTCACCTTGCAGCAAGAGTACATACGAGGAATCAGTGCCTGGAATTTCAACCTAGAGGACTTGAAAAATCAGGCTGCACTTGTAAGTAGCTACTTACCAAGTCAATTTTTTCCCTTATTATTTATCTTGAGGTAGTCCGTGAACTGCTCCGTAATTTATTTCTGTGTCACCTGCAGATTCAAGATTATGATGATGTGTCAAACATGGAAGATCAAGATGGAAGCAGGAAGCAAAGGGAAAAGCATGATGTTGTCAGATTATCTGCAGAGAGGATGTCTCCAGAAACAGCTAGTAATTCCATTGCTGTAACTAGCCAGGAGGTACCGGTTATAACCTGACAATGATTTCTACATAATTAAATTGTCAGCCCTTGAATCCTTCATTGATGCTTTGATTAAGCTTGTACTTTAGGATTTATGTCATCCTTTTGCTTGTTTCAGGACGGGCTCAGCGATCTTAATGATTTAGAGAGTTCACTTGCTTCATTTCCTATTAAACCTCTTCAAGCACTCAAGTACGGCATTTTTATGCTTTCATAATCTTGTTATTGCGAGTGATTCTTGTTACAACATGGTTAGTAGGATATCATTTTTCATGTTTGCCACATCCAAAGTTGTGATAACGTTTTGGTTTAGATCGGTTTTAGAAAAAATTACGGCTAATGTGCAGAATTTTCGTTTTTCAAAAACCGAATTGAATACAATATAAAACTTACCCCATCCAAATGAATTCCAACGGCTTGGATCGCTTTGGTTTATTTGTTTTAATTTTTTTTTAAAAAAAATTTTCTATTATTTTTTTTCACTAATTTAAAAATAAATATTTATTTTTTATGCTATAAAAATTAAAAACTAATTAAAATTGAATAAAAAATAGAATTCAATTTGGTTCAAATAATTGTGCTTTTTTAACTTGTGAACCCAAAAACGAATCAAAAACCAAACCGAATATATTTGATTAATATCCGAATTAAAATCAAACCAAATTCAATAAAAACTGAACCGAATACTACGGCTCAAATTGGTTTTCGGTTTCTCGGTTTTTTGCTCAGCCACTATAGATTGTAATTTTTCAAATAGAAAAGCAGTATTTTGTCACAAGCTTAATCGAGAAATTTTCAGCTTATCTTCTTTTTTATATTATCTTCTTCTGCATATATTTTAAGAGCATATATGATATCTCTTAGACTATTTTTTAGTTTTTTGGGAAAAAAATGAATGGTTGAGAGTCGAATTGTTTTCAGTAATTTAGTTTGTCCTTTATTTATGCAACTACTTTATTGGTGCAGAGGGTGTTTTGACATCGGTGAAGATGACGATGGTGCAAATAGTCCAGATTGGAAAGGTGTTACCCGATCAAAAAGTGAACAGTTCATTACAAAATCATCAAGGGCTGTGGACCAAGATGCCGGAAGAAACGAGGGTGAGAATTCCAGGCAAAGTAGCTTTTTACCATGTCAGGTCATTCTGGAGGGTAAAAAGTTCTTGAGCGGTTTACTAATACCCGATAATGCCTTTTCTCCTAAAAAGATTACTGGAGATGGGGACAGGTAAGCTTTGTTCTAAGTTATCCCCGAGGTCCAAAACTGTTATTGTGAAAGATGACTGAATTCTTGAAGTGTTTGAATTATCACATACGAAGGTCTTTTTCCCATTATCATGCTCTACATATGATGAGTTTTTGATTCTGTAGTTAAAAAGAACATTGTTGCTTTTTGTTTGCCATTTTCTTGATTGGAGAAGATTTTTACGTCATAATCTGTATTAAATTGTGTTTATCAAAAATGTTTTGAAGGGACTTCCCGCGGCCTAAATTTCAATCGGAACGCAACTACAGTGGTCCATTGTTGCACTGCCAGAGGAGAGAAATAAATAAGCCTTCAACTGGTATTTCTCGGTTTTATTTTCTTCCATTTCTCCTTAGAAGTGAGACTACTTATTTGCACTCTAATTAACCTAGTTTGATTTCTTTGTCTCTTCTTATATGTCAGAGGATGCATCGGAGGGAGCAGTTGTTCAGCGGGGACGCTTTAAGGTGACTTCAGCAGATCTCAGTCCTAAGGTAGGTCTGCAATATTATGAAATGTTTACCCGTGTGTTTAAAGAAACTTTGCCACCCATTGGCTACAATCTTCTGTTTTTGTGCAATAAGTCTTTAATGGAAAGCAGCGGTACAGTTTGAAATTGATTTATATTGTCCGTATCTACCTGTCTGTAATAATCTACTACAATGAAACTCATCGGTGTTGGTAAATATCTACATAGTCGGTCACTATTTGTTAGGCATCATGTAGCATGCATCTAATGGTATCAAGTATTATAATTTAATATCATATTGAATAATTCTGCTAAAAAGGCTATGTTCTAAATGATTCCTCTGTGGACTTTGGTTTCTTCTAGTATGGTTGACTCGTATTCATATATGCATTTCACTTCCTTGTCCTGATAGATACCTGTTATCTAATTTTAAACTCTATTTTTTGCATAAGACTTCGTTACATTTGGTTAAGCTTATCTCGTAATATCTGGATTGCTACCCATGAAAATTTTCAGCTTGTACTTCCTTATTGCAGCCTAAACAGTTGCTCCTACGATCCATTCTTCTTTATAACCATGGCCATTATTTTCTCTTGTTCAGGGACCTACAAACTGCAGTTTTAACCAGGCTACTGGAGGTTCAACCAGTCCAACATCTCTAAAAATGACAAGCAGTGCAGTTCTTCCTTGTCTACAATGCATTTTGCAACAGAATAGCATGCAAAGAGTATGCGTTTTTCTTTTTTCCTTTTTTTTTTTTCTAACGTCTATCTTGATTCTCTTGTCGTGGAGATTGCGCATCTTAAATGCGCTTATTTCGGTGATGATTGCTGACAGGAACAAATCATTAGACTGATCAAGCAGTTGGAGCAAACATCTGGTAATGCCACTATATTTCGATTTCTGCATTTTCTGCTGCTTAATCATGGAAGAAATTTTGACATTAAGTTCAACTTCTCTTGCTTGTACAGGTAAGCTCGAGGACTTGGCAGGCGCCAATGACCTTTTACAGGTAATTAATCAAACCTTAACTTTTGACTCTTGTAACCTATGTTGCTTCAACTACACCCTTGTCTAACCCATATCCAAGCATGGTTACGCCGATATGTTCCTCTAAGGACCCTCTAAATACTTGAAAAGAAAAATGAAAAATTTGAACATAGTCATTTCGGACACACACTTGCGTTGGACACTCATACTTGAATCTGAGTAACTTTGTTTGTAACCATATTGGCTTTCTTAATGTAATGTTCCATGGTGTTGATTACCCTATCATTTATGCTTATGGCATGGGTTCTGGTTTATGCCATTGTTGGATTTCACCTGCTGAGGCTTATTTTCTCCTTGTTGCTCTGATTTTTTATTGTTCTTGAAATACCCTTGTCCGAGGGATACCCATGTCTGACACATATTCAGACATAGATGTGGGGATGTCACCCTCCAAAGACCCTCTAAATACATGGAATGAAAAAACGTAGAAAAAACTGACATACCTGTGTCAGATGTATATCAGTGTCTGACACTCACACCCGAGTCCAACTAATTTATTATTTTCTTAGATAGGCAGACCTTTTTCAAGATTTTATTTTTCCGAAGGAATGATTGAGTTTGTCTTTAATTGTATATGCAGATATCACCTCTTTCTGCAAGGGAGATAGAGCTGCAATCTCAGGTGCTTCATCTGCAACAGAGGTAGTGAAGTGAAAAGCTCGAACACTGCTGATTTATCTTTCTTCCTGCACATTTTACTTACTGTGTTTTGGTTTTCAGTATTGGGAAAGTTGTTGAAGAATTGCAGCGACAGAAATCGAAAAACGTGCAGGTTCATGCTTTAACCTTGAATATAACTATATATAGCAAATCTCGCGCTCTTGTTTCGCTACAGAAACTGAGTTCATTTTACTTCGCGTAATCAACCTTGCAGTTAGAGAAACAACTAAATGCATCGGCCAACAACAATGAACGAAGGTGAGACGTTTAAGGGCGAGTGATGATTTCGATATATAAACTGCCCCATGGTTATTTCTTCTTCAGTGCTAGGGTTCATAAGGTCTTAAAAGATGTTTCGAGGTATAGTGAGTGCTTTTTATTCGTATTTCTAGTGTACCATATCAATGGCTGCATGTTAAAGCTGGTCTTCCAAATTTTGAAGATGCCATTTCCTTGAGTCTCACGTTACTTCTTGTAATTTTATTGATAGAATATTGTAATATAATTTGCTTATTTCATAATTTGCTCTTTGAACTAGAAAATAGAAATACAATAAAGTGGGTAGCTGTATTTTTGAGTCTTTGATGGTTCTTAATGGCAACAAAGGAAGCTTTTTGGTAAGCAACGATGATTTAAAAATCAGATCGATTGATTAAATCAGTTGAATCGAAAAATAGCTTGCATCGGTTGAACTGAAAACCAACAAGCTATTTGGTCCAATATAGTATATATTAACTTTGCTAGATGTTGAACCAATAAAATACTTAATAAAACCGGTAAAATATTGATGTTGTATTTTTATTTTTTTAATTTTATTTGTAATTAATGAGATTTAAATTTTTAACTTATTAATTTTACATTATAAATTATAAAATTAAATCAAATATGTATTTTTATCAATTATAAATTATATTTAATATTTATTTTAACATTAAAATTATTTTTTAAATATTAAAAGAGCGTCATAATCAATGAGACTGGTTGAACTAGAAGTTTCATCGATTTGACTTTTAATATGTTTTTTTAACATAGATAAGCAAAATTCATGACGATAAATCTGTTGTCATTTTGCTAAGGAGAACTAGGTTTTCTTTAGGATAAAGGTGCCTTGCCAATGCCCAGCATTTTCATT
Organism: Adansonia gregorii; assembly: GCA_038382025.1. Lineage (NCBI taxonomy): Eukaryota > Viridiplantae > Streptophyta > Magnoliopsida > Malvales > Malvaceae > Adansonia > Adansonia gregorii. The sequence goes on along the minus strand of JBBYHO010502450.1, from coordinate 12,971 downwards.
CTCAAAACCAAACCGAACGTCAAACTGATTAGATAGTTGATTTCATATTGAACCAATCGATTCAGATTATTTAAATCAATATTTAAAAAAATTAAGTAAATAATTAATAAAAATATGCATTTAATTTAATGATATTATCTTTATTATAAAATTAAAAGGTTTTAAATCTCGACAATCTAAAAAAATAAAAAATATATATTAACCTAATTTTTTATCGGTTAAATCAATTTTTTATTGATTCAATTAATTTGTAGTTTGATATAGTGCATCGAATTGGTTAGATAACTTGTCCCCAATCCTACCAATTTAATTGAACTGAAGCCATTGTTAGCCAGTAAAATATGTAACAACTTAGTAGAAGCTGGGAGAAATTTAGGGTTATGACCATTCCAATAACAAAATTACATCCAAGTTCATTTCCCTTTCTTGAGTTTTTGAATTGAAATATAGAACAATGAGATTCAAAACCAACTTGCACTCTATGATACCTAGTTTAGTTTAATCATGAAGAATGTAACACAAAATCTGCAAAATTTTAGCATCGATGCATTACCAGAGACGGTTCTCAACCACAGCGGAAAAAATGCCCTTCAGCGTCTCCTACATAAAACAGGACATCATATGAATTTCGCTACTTTGTAGCATGTGCTAAACATTGTAAATATGAAGCAAAAGCTAATCACGAATGTGTGTTATAGGAAATTACCGAGCTATGGTCCTTTAGACCGAGAGAAAGAACTAAAGGCATAGAGGACCCGGATGAACTGCAAAATACGAAACACCATCCCAATATATAAAGCAATGAGTATCTTAGTTCAAACTGCAGGTAGAAGGTAGACTTGCAAAGTTTATCATATTCGATTCAACTGACCAAATTAATGGTAGAATTCTAATTTATCGATACCTTTGTTTGACAATGACATAATGTTCCTTTAATGAATATTTGCAACCATAATTCAACTTATACTTCTATATAAATCTCATAAGGAGAAAGGAAAGTGATCGGTCAAGCACTTGATCCATTCAAAAATAGTAATAACGTGTGACAGTCTATCGAGTTGGGAAAAAAACTACCTTATGTGCTCAATTAGCTGACGGGTAATCGCCAGTAGCATTGGCTGCAAATGGTGCATTCATTTGGGATTCAGGACAGGTATGAACAATCAAAGCTAACAAACAACACGGCAAGCCGGCTTACCTCGTCTCGTTTGCCAAATATTACGGACACATTGAAAGTTGGCTGGACAGTAAGCCCTTCTTCCTTCCTGGCAAGGACAATATACAAACAATCTCAGATTCTTTTTGGATTACAATTATCGTTATAATAATCTGAACCCAAGAAAAACCCGATAATAAAGAAATCTTATGCACCTTGCATGCAGTATTGTTCCCATAGTTCCTATCTGGGTAGCCATAACCTGAGAAGTTTTTAGCATATTACAAGTTATTCGCAGAAAGAGATGAAATTGTCATCCCATACACTAACATCACAAATACACGCATAAATGAACTACGAAAACCCAAAACTCGATCGGAAAAAGAGAAGAAGTGGAAGGCTTGTACTCACAAGAAAATGATCATCGTAACGGCAAATGACTAGATCTGTGCTGTTCCCCTAACAAGCAAAAGGTATGAAATTGAGAAAGTCCAATCACATGACATTTTTGCAAAATCAATCTTTAATCAAAGAACATATTTAATGAATTCAGAAACCAAATCTAAAACAAAAAAAATTCACTTCCAAATATGCAAAACTCATTTGCAATGACAGCCTGAAATTTTTGAGGAAACAATGCTCAAAATACCCATTAGTAAACCTGCACCTCAATTTCTTTTGAACCGCTATATTAGCCTTCATTGAAGAGTCAACTAAGAACAATCTTTCAGACCGTAAAACTATGTGACTTGGACTCGGGTTTGAGTACCAAATATGGGTATATATATCTACCATGGGTATGATCAATTTTTTTTCTAAGTTTTTCTATGTCTTTGGAGAGTTCTTAGAGGGTTATATTCAAGTACCCATTTATGGACATGGGTCGGACATAGGTATTTTAAGAAAAATGTAAAGTCAGACCATCATAGCCATAAAAAAATCAATTTTTTGGGCATTGGATATGGGTATAATCAATTTTTTCCAAGTCTTTCTGTTCATTTGAAGGTCCTTAAAAAGTCATATCTGCATAGGCATGTCCAAATCGGACACCGGTATTTCAAGAAAAACGAAAAGTTAAAGCATCATAAATATAAACAATCTTCATGAAAACAGCAATAGGAATATAATCCCACAAATCAAATTCCTATTCCACCATATAATTCATCTTAGGTTTAAACTAATAAAAAAAGCAGTATAGTGAACCAAAAACAGAAAGAATCAAAAATAATGCTAAACAAATAAAACCGATAGATCATAGAATTGTCAGTAAGAATCTACAAACAATCACCTTAAAACCTAAACACAGTATCAAAATCTTAACTTCCTTTGCAATTCATGCTTTTAAATGGTATTATAGCCAAAAACTAATTAGAAAAGAAAAATCTCAGCTTAACCAAAAAGAAGAAGAAGAAGAAGAAGAAGAATAGGCAATTTGATTCAGAGCAAAAAAGAGAACTCAGAAATAAAAAGCCCAATATATATATATATATATTACCTTGATGTTCACTGAGAGATTCCTGTAAGGAACAGGAAATTGTTGCTCTAAACCGCCCATTTCTTTCTTTTGCCTTTGAAGAACTCTAAAAACTCGAGAAGAAAGTCCTTTTTTATTTTAGTTTTCATTACAGCTGCTGCAACTGTAGTCCTCTGTATTTCTTGCGTAAAATTAATGGATTTCTAGCCCAAAAGCCCAACAGGTTGGGCTCAATTTGGATCAACAATTAATAAAACTAACCCCAAAAAAATCGATAATTTACATTTAGTCGTCAAAGTATCTCACTAAATTTTTATCATTAATAAATTAATTAATTTATATTAATTTTGTTAAGTAATTCTGTCGAACCTAACATACATAAATTACTTATGTCTGTCAAATATTATCTTAATTAGATATAAAAGATAACTCATGTAAGCATGCTGAATTAACATATTTTGGTTAAAAATTGCATAATGAAGTTAATGTAAATGAACCTAAAGATTTGTGACATTCATATAAAAGTTAATGTTAAGTTTAACGATTCAAAATATAAATTAACTAAAAAAAATATAAATTTTTATTTCCAAAAAAAAAAATATTTTATTAACTTGAATGCATTTTTTAAACTCGGCCAACAAAATTAACAAAATTCTTAACCCTAACAAAATTAACAAAAAAGTTAATATAAAATATAAAAAATATATATTCGTTAAATTCTTAATCCTAGTTAAGAATTTATCATTGGTGTATAGAAAATTTGCTCATCTTTTAATGCCAAAAGTTTTAGTTTAAGGGTTTTTTTTTTAATTTTTAATAATTGTTTTTAACATGATTTTAAAATTATTATTTAACGACTTTCATCTTCTTTATTATCAATATTGACGATCAATATTTATAACAATTAATTATAATAATATTTATTATAATATGATAAAAAAATATCACTATTTAAATTCCTAATTTTTAGGATCACTCCAGCTTCCTATGTGACAATAAAATCACAATTCAAAATTCAAAGCAAAATGCTTCATAGGAATCCCAAATTTACTTCTTGTATTTGTATTATTGTCTCGTAATATTTTATTTTATATCATTTAATTATATTTTTTTATATTATATCATATTTAAATTATTTTTTTGTATCGTAATTTTTAGCTATAAAACATTTTTTATTAAGAATTTGGATTTTTTTTCTATTTTTTTATTCACATCAAACTTTACTTAAATTATTAATATATATATATATATTTGATTAATTAAATTTGGGTCCCTAACTTTCAATCACATTTCTTAAGTTTGATTACAATCTTTTACTCTAAGAACATACAAAAATAAAAAAAATGTCAAAGTCCTTAATTAAGTTAGAATCAAATTCAAATTGCTTTTTTTTTCTATTAAATTTATTCAGTTGAAATTAGAATTAAAGGAAAAAAAAAAAACAAAGTTAAAACCTAAACTAAAATTAGCTAAAAACAAGGCAAATCAAGATTGAACTTCAAAACAATTGAAACAAAGTGTTAATTCTGTTTTTGTTTTTTCCAATCATTTTATACTACAAATATTTCAACCTTTTCAGAGGCTTGAAGCTTACAAGCTGTTTTAGACAAAACAATTTTCCATTTTCTATAACCAAAGCTTTATTAAATCCTAAATAATCCCAAAGGGAAAGAATTGTAAAATAAAATTGGAAGGGCTCAGAGAGTTTGCTATCTCTGCTCAAAGAAAAGGCTTTTCAAAGCTTTTTCTCATACAAGAGGTGTCAGAAATTATAATAGCACTCTTCATCTTTGCCCTCTTACCATTTTTTTTCTTAAATTTTTTTAAAAAAAAATAAAGAAAAATTTTAAAACAAAGAAAACCCAGAAAAATTAAACCTAAAAATTAAAGAAAAAGGAAGAAAAAGAAGAAAATATTGCAGTTGATGGCGGCTACGGAGAATTAGGGTTTGAGGTTCTGACTGATTTGGAAGAAGATGGTTGGAGAATTTATAACTTTTTTAATGGGCCTTTTGGGTTGCAGAGCGTGTATAATCAATTTGAATGCAATGCAAAATGGAGCCCAATTCTTTATGCATTTTGGGCCCAAGGAGTCTTTTCCTATTTTGTTCATAAACCCAAAAAAAGAAAATTTTGATCCAAAAGGACCAAGACCTTCATTTTTAATTAATTATTATTAAAAATCAAGAATTAGAATTCTAAGAAGAAAAGATTAGTTTTTTTTATTGATACTTTTTCTATTTTTATTTATTATTTTGCAAAAAAAAAAGGGGAGAAAATCAATCATATAAAGCTTAACAACATCTATAAATAAATATAAAAGTTATCTCAAGCAATGGCATTAGTTAATTTTGAATTGAAAAGATATGACTTTAGAAGTAGACTAAGCTTAAATATAAGTTAAAATCTTTAGGGTAATAAGGGTATTGACTTAACTTATATAATTTTAATCCAAATTTAAATCTAAATTAACCATTAGCTGAAGTGTTTATAATAAGATTAAAAGACTATTATCGTTACATAATTATTTTATTTTTTAAATTAAAATTTTATTTTAAATATATATTATTTTTTTTATTTTTTGAAATTTAAAAATTTCATTAAAAATTTTTTTAAATTAAATTTTTGATTCACACTTAAATTCAATAAAATTTAGAAGGCATTACTTGATCTCTAGCTTGTTTTACATCGGGTTTACAAATAATCGGGTCGGATCCATTATAGAGTCCGAATATGGTCCAATCCTAATATTTCAGATGGGTATTTTAGTAACTTTGGATTAAAAAGGCCAAAAGCGGAAAGAAGACAAAAGTACGGCCCGCCATTTTTTGACATCATTTCAAATCCGCCAGGTGGATTATAACTGCCAAAGTGCATAATAGCAATTCCTTCTTACCAATATTTATCGTACGCCTCATGGGAATTGCGCACTCTCCCACGTTTAACCTTCCTCGCTGGGCTCTTTTGAGCCTCGAAAAGCTGGAGAGTTCCATAAAAAGCTTAGAGACAAAGAGAGAGAGAGAGAGAGTAGTTACTGAGTAACTTAGTGAGTGACTCGGTGAGTAGGACGTCGAAAGATGGCGACAACTGAGGCAAACGTAACCCGGATAATGGTGGCAGTGAACGAATCAACTATCAGAGGCTACCCTCACGCTTCGATCAGCAGCAGAGGAGCTTTCGAGTGGACTATTCACAAGATCGTTCGATCGAACATTTCCGGTTTCAGGCTTCTCTTCCTCCATGTTCAAGTTCCCGACGAAGACGGTTCTCTCTCTCTCTCTCTCTCTCTCTCGCTTTCTGCTCTTTTTTCTACTCCTTATTTAGTTGTGAATTTACACGAGCGCGCTTTCTGTACAGGCGTGGTTGTGTCAGGGTTTGTAGATTGTGTGAGAATGCTATTGTTGTTTGCGCTTTGAATTTGTCGAAATTACTTTGATTTTCTGATTTATGAGGTTAAAAGGATGCTAATTTTGATTGATCATTTCTTGAATCTTGTGTTTTGTTGTTTGATTGCTAAGAAAATAACCTGCTTGGCTACTAATAAATAGAAAATTAGCAAAGTGATAGACGCTCAAGGTTTTTATTCAATAATGTTTAAAGCATGCGCTTGAAAATGCGTTTTTGAAATAAAATACCGATCATACTTCAACTTTAAATGGTATATTGAATTTACTTGAATTTGACCTTAGCCTTTTAGATACAATTTTTATGTATAGCAATGGCATTTATAAGCTTTAAATGTTTAAGCTTTGGGTCTTAAACTATGAATTTCTATGGCAACACTGGTTTCGAGTGGTGGATTTTGTGTGCTTCGTTTGACCATTAGTGTGCATTAAAATCAGCCAGGGCCAGGTAATTAAAGTGACGGGTTTCTTCTTTCAATATGTTTTTTCCGTTAGGGTTCGAGGACATGGACAGCATATTTGCCTCTCCTGAAGATTTCAAGATCATGAAGCAAAGGGACAGGACAAGAGGGCTTCATCTGCTGGAATATTTTGTCACAAGATGTCATGAGATTGGGGTAATATTCATTTGTGTTGCTCTGACTCTATCTTTTTTCTTGAAGTTTCTGTGTCTAACACTCGTGTTCAACATTTATCCGGACATAGATATGAGGATATGACCCTCCAAATGCATGAAAAAACTAAAAAAAAAAAAATCTTAATGTACCCTTGTTAGACACATAGCCTTATCCGACACTCATACCTACGCCCGAGTAATGTAGATCTTCGTTCTTCAATAGATTATCATTCTTATGTGAACATTTTAATATTTTATTTCCCAGATAATAAAATTCTGGTGACTGTAGGTTGCATGCGAAGGTTGGCTTAAGAAGGGTGATCCGAAGGAAGTTATATGTCATGAAGCAAAGAGGATCCAGCCAGATCTCCTTGTTCTGGGTAGTAGAGGACTCGGTCCTTTCCAACAGTAGGCTTTATTCCCTGATGCCTCCTTTCTTCGATACTCGTCTTTTCATTTCAATCTCTTCGATGAACTTAATTTGGTCTTTAGGAGAGGGGGGTTCTACAAAGCTGAATTACTCTTTTAAAATTTGTTTTTTACAGGGTTTTTGTTGGAACTGTGAGTGAATTTTGCGTGAAGCATGCTGAGTGCCCTGTGGTAAGGATCAAGCGTAGACCGGAAGAAACTCCACAGGACCCCGTCGATGACTAAATTTGTTTTTAATGGCTGTGGATTTTCTCATGGTCTTACAGGTGAAACTCCACAGTACCCTGTTGAATGACTAAATTTGTTTATATGCCTGTGGATATTTTTTTTTTTCGTTGTGTTATATTATATCAGTGGGGGGATAACAAATGAATTGCTTTTGTTTTAGGAAAAATACCCTGTGGATGTATTTGATGTATGCAAAAAAATAAAAATAAAAAACAGTTATGCATCTAGTGTTTATATAATTTGCTGTTTGCTTAAATTATTTCCGGAAACATTTCTTTTGTCCTTTCTTTGATACAAATTCAAATTTCTCCAAGGTGTTAGTTTATTTATCTAATACATTCGAATTAGGATGATCATGGATACTGTGAAACTATCCAATTTCTATCATCACATCATCTGGCAGAACCCTACTGGTTCATTTTACAAGTGGATGAGTTAACAATCCTTTGAAAGGGAGGAAAGAAGGGAAAAAAAAAAAAAAAAACTAAAATCAAGTAAGCTAAAATTTTGTGGACTTTTTGGCTAATGTATCTTAAAGTGGATTAGTGGTAGCTTTGAGTTGATGAAATGGCATAATTCTTCTAATGCTTTATGTAAACTTATGCAAGACTTTAAAGGTAATATTCGTGTATTTTAACGTGTCATAATCATATTTAACGTAATTAATATTTATATAAATTTTGATACATTAATAATTTATATTATATAAATTTTATATTATATATTTATGTCGTATTTTAATTATTTTATTTATATCATATTTATATAATTATATTTAATATTATCATGTTTACCTATATTGATTTAACGTATGCAAATGGTAACTAGAACTAAAACACCCTACCTATATTATGGAAATCCCAACTCTTGTAAAACAGTGAATGACAAACTTTTACATCCATAAATTCTACTAGCCAGTAATAACTGGAACACAGATAAACACTAATTCGAATTCAAATGGGAGTGTTGAATATGAATCTGTCATAGTATATTTAATTTCTTAAAAGTTTTTTTTTTTTTTGAGTTTTTCAAGTATTCGAAAGGTGAAGTTTTCGTATTTATGTCTAAACATATATGGTATCGAATGAGATATTAAAAAACCCCAATCAGCTGAAGTAGTGAAGCTGATGTCTGATCAGATGAACTCAACCTTTGTCGAACACAAGACAAATCAATGTTGGCAAAAACAGCATTCAGCAAGAAACTATAAGAATAAGACCCAAGATTCAAAAAGCATTTAGGTTTGGATAGATTGGACATTGTAATATGTGCTCCTCGAATTTACGGCCTTATCCAATCAGAAAATATTAAACTTTAGACACCCAACAATGTTCTATTTTTATTAACAAGTTCACCCATTATGGAGGAATGCACTTGAGCATTTCAACAAACAGAATAGACAGACCAAAAAAAGGGACCTAGAAAAGGTAAATTCTAAGCAATGGAAACTTTAGCTCCAGCTTCCTCAAGCTGTTTCTTCGCATCATCAGCCTCCTCTTTCGAAACTCCTTCTTTCAACTTCTTCGGCAACCCTTCAATCAACTCTTTCGCTTCTTTCAAAGCCAAACTCGTCAGACCCCTAACGGCTTTAATCACCGCAATCCTCGCATTGCTAGGAACCTCCTCGATCACCACGTCGAACTCTGTCTTCTCCTCGACAGCGGCCACTCCTGCACTGGCACTATCGGGAGCGGAAACAGCTACAGCAGCAGGGGCAAACGCAGCGGCGGAGACACCGAGTTTCTCTGGAGGTAGTCGACAAGGTTTCGGGCTTCTTCGAGGGTTAGGGAGGAGATTTCGTTGCCAAGTTTTTCGAGTTTTTCGGGCGCTGCCGTGGCTTTGAGAGGACGGATGGAGGTTTTAAGGTGGGTTAGGTTAGAAGGGTCAGTGGAACGGAGAGGGAATTGGAGAGAATGGGTTTTGAAAAGGAGAGGGTGCGTAGGATAAGAGGAAGCAGTAGGTGAAGGGTAAGAAGGGGAACGGAGAGAAACAGTTGAGAGAGTAGAGGAAGCCATTTTTTCCTCTTTCTTAAGCTTTCTTTCCTTCCTCTGTTTGGATTAAGAGAAAATATTAGGATAAGGAAAATCCGGAAGGGAAGTGGAACGGGAGTGGGTTTATAGCGTAACCTGTTGTGGCGAAAAGGAAGATAACAGAGCGAAAAAATGGGGCGTTCCGAGAATCGAACTCGGGACCTCTCGCACCCAAAGCGAGAATCATACCACTAGACCAAACGCCCAGCTCAGTGAGATGAAGTCAAAATACTAGAAAGTTTATTGCTACATTAGATGCTGAATCGGTAAACTGTACCGATTGTTTAATGTAACGTTATTTTCTTGCGTTATACATTTTTATAAATTTTAAAAAATCAATAATTATATTATACAAATTTTAATGTATTCGTATGTTTATATTATTTTTTATATTATATTATATTGAAATTATTTTTCTCTTATTTGTATTAATTATGTTTATGTCAATGTCCAAATCTATCAAACTTACATGGTCTGGGATCCCATCACAGCCACGTTACCATGGGTCATAACTGTGGAAGTTTTGGAACAGCTCTGTTACGAAAGAAATATAGACAATGACACGATGGTAATGGTTGTTAATGAAGAATTTTGATGAAAAATAAGATTTTGTATTAAGTAATAATTTGGAATTTATCGATTGATTGAGTGCAAATCGATGAAATATCAAGTATCTGGACGGACTTCAAAGCTATAACAGTGAAACAAAAATGGTGTTACAGGTGAAAATGGAAACTTGCAGATGCCCGGAAAATTGAAATGTCTCACCACCTCCTTCGTTTCCTCCCGTACCAATATGCAAATGCAGCTATTGATCCAGCCAAAACAACACCAGCTGTTGCATGCCACGGGTAGACGACGACGGGTTTTTCGAGCACGAGGCCAGAAGTTCCGATTTTGATAGCTGGAATTGCCGTCGTCGTCGGCTGCTGTTTCTTACTAGCTGTCAAAGCAAAGCTCACACCCTGCCTTCCTAGATCGGCCAGATCCTCAACCGCTGGTTTAAGCTTGGTGGCATTGGCAATGGCTTCGAACTCTTCTTTGGTTCCACCTTCGAGGAAAGACCCAACAAGATGGCCCTTGCTTATCCAATAAGCCCCGAAGGTATTCCCTGAGTAGTCCCCAAAATGCACTGCCTCGCCTGCATTGTCACCATAAAACTGCCAACAGAATGCAAAGAATCTGGAGTAGAAGCATGGCAAGTAATCGAACTCCTCTGTTTTCTCCGGTTCGAAGATTGCAGCAACGGCATGTTTCGCAGATTTTCGAGCTGAATCGACGTGCTCGAGTCTTCGGGTTTCGCCAAATAGTTTGATTGGGAATGCCGCAACATCTCCAACCGCATAAACTGAGCCGTTGCTTGTTTGGAACTTGCCATTCACTTTGATCCCACCTTTCTCCAGCATCAGTTGGCCCCCAAACAGGCTCGTGTTTGGGCGTATTCCGATGCCCACCAGAACCATGTCTGCAGGTATCCGACTCCCATCTATAAGATTAACAGCCGTAACCTGATTTAAGTAACTTATATTAGCTACTAAATTATGATCTGCTTCAGCTCCAAAACATAATGCAGCTTTTAGTACTAATCACGGAAAAACCGAGAAAATCGAAGCTTATTCAAATTGCAGTGCTCGGTTCGGTTTTTATAAAATTTGATTCAGTTTCGATTTGAATAATTAATTAAATTCGATCCGGTTTGGTCCATAGTTTATAAATTTAAAAATTATAATTATTCAAACCGTATTAATTCTATTTATTTAACTTTTAATTTTTTATAATATTAAAACTAATATTTTATTTTAAATTAGCGACAAAGACCTAAAAATATTAAAAATTATATATATTTCTAAATTTATAAAAGAAACCGAACCAATTTGAATCAGTGAAATTCAATTTCGGTTGATCACTTTATATAATTTTCAATTTGATTTTGATCAAGTTTGGTGAAACAAATCCAATCAGTCTACTCATATTATGTACATATATAACCGAATCAAATCGTTATCAGGTCTGTCCACAACTATGCTATTATATGGCCAAAGAAATTCAACTTTAAAACAGATAGAGTAATATAAATTACCTTCCCACTTGAGTCAAATTCAAAGGATGACAACGCTGTTCCTCTGATGAACTTAACTCCTTTAGATTGATAATAATCCTCATAATAGCTTGCAATTTTAGGCGTAAACAAACGAGCCACTGCAACATAAGGAACGCTAACATCATTTACTTAGAAGTGCTCTTTAACGTCACGAAACCTATCAACTATGTTACTCCGAACTCTTCATTTTCTCTCTAAGTATCTATATCCGACATATATTTTGATATGAGTATAAGATATGATCCTCTAAATATGTGAAAAAAACTTTAAAAATTTGAGTATACTCATATTAGATACATACTCGTATCCGACACTTAACTCAGGTTCAAGTAACATAAATTAGGAAAGACAAAATAAAAAAAACAAAAGCAGAAGTGCTCTTTAATCATGAAGCTTTAACAACTATGTTACATCTTAATTTTCTTTGAACTATCTATGTCCGGCATCGGTATCTGACACATATTCGAATATGAGTATGAAGGTACGATCCTCCAAATATATGAAAAAATTTTAAAATTTTGAGCATACTCATGCAAGACATATTGTCGTATCCGAGGCTCACCCCAAGTCGAGGTAACATAGATTAATGAGGAAAAATAAAAAACAAAAGCACAAGTGCTCTTTAAAATCATAAAGCTTAACAACTATGTTACTTCAATTCTTCATTTTTCTTGAAATATCTACATATGACTTATGTTCGAATATGGGTATGAGAGTTAGATCCTCTAAATATATGAAGACAAAAAAATTGAGCATATCTATGTTGGAAACGTACCCATTTATGACACTTACTCCAGGTCCAAGTAACATAGCATAACAAGGAGATATTAAAAAGAAAAAAGAAGCGGTAATAAAGAAATGAAGAAAATATCAGTATGGAGACTCACTGCAATGTGCTTCAGGGAAAACCATGGTGACATTTATGTTATTGATCACCAAAGATGAAGCACATTCCATTCCAATGTACCCACCACCAATGACGACAGCATTGCCACCGGAACAAGATTGCATCACATTGACAAGCCTGTTTGCGTCTTCTAAATCTCTTAAATAACATACATTTTCAGCTTCTGATCCAGTCACTCCAAATTCTTCAAGCTTCAAAGCCTACATGTTTAAAAAACACAAGAAGAAAAAATAAAAAAAATTAATCCAGAAATGCAGACATAAATCTGCAAGAAGAAATATCGATTATCTACACCTCAAAGAATCGTGAGTTGTGACAATAATAAGATGCTACATAGCTCCGATTCGTTATTTTCTTGAAATATTTTTGTTAGATATTCGTGTTCAACATATATTCGAATATGGGTATGGAGATAAAACCTTCTAAATACACACAAAAATTAAAAAAAAAAACCTTAGAAAAAATTGAATATATCTGCGTCAAACACAAACCGTATCCAACACTCACATCCAAATCCGAGAAACATAGATAGGATGGACTCCAATTTTTACTAATATGTTAGCTCATCCTTTTTTGAGTTTAATACTACGTTACTCGGATTCGGTTATGAATGCTAGATACAAGTAT